>PVKA01023385.1:0-35715 GCA_004027165.1 Ctenomys sociabilis
GTTGTAGAAAGAAAAAATCATGATGTGTGTGTATAGACAGTACAGTTGGGATAGATAACGCTGTGCTTCTACATAATTCTATGATAGGCAAGATCTGCACTAATGGTGGTTGGACAGGATATTATGTCGGCTTTTAGTGCTATGGTCATCCACTAGGTAAATAATTATTGAATTTTTGATATAATTCAGCTATAAAAAATCCTGTAAATATAATATCATGTATGCTCCTTGTACAATACCAAAACGTTATGAAAACAGTTTGCAAAGTATTAATTCATCGACTCTGTATGGTTAAGGTGTTTCGAAACTGTCTGATTGACATTTGTATTTTAATAAAATAAAAATAAATGGAAAAAAAAAGAATGTGCAGAAATTAATGTTTGATAAAGTTTCCATCAATGTTACAAGTTCTGTTTGGCAAAATTTCTTTTCAGCGGTGGTTCCAGGAAGAAATGACAATAACCTTAGACATTTCTTTTTTTGAGACAGGATCTCACTGTGCAGTTTGGGCTGGTCTTGTGCTCACTTCTGTAGCCCCTAGGCTGCTCTCGAACTCACGGATATACATCTGGCTGAACTTCTAGAGTGCTGGGATTATAGGCATGTATCATCATGCCCTGTGTGACACAGTGGGCACCTGTATCTGGGCATCCAGGGCTGAGACCGTGTGACATGTGGGGCCAGAGACAGAACTCGGTCCTTGTGCCTGCCAAGTAGGAGCTTATGCCTCTGGGCTATGTCTCTTGCCTCACTTTAGACATGTTTACCTCCCTCTCTGAGTCTGAGGAGAGTAGTGTGGTACTGACCTAAGGCCTCATGACCTCTGCCTTATTACCATGCCAGTTCAGACATGCTCAAGGGAAATTAATAGCCAGGAGGTCCTTACTCTTACCATACTGGTGTCCAATTGTGACCAGTTTCCACCTTCAGCTGTCCTGTTACAGAACTCAGAAGGAATTGCTGGTGGGGATTAGTTAACACCATCTTACCAGGACGGGCATGTCGTGGTTGGCTGGAAGTAGACGCATCGGGATTGGGGAGTGAAGCTGTAGGTGCTGGCAGCAGCCAATGAGTGGGTCTCTTCTTCATTTTTTTTCTCTGAGATGCAGGGAGTAGTTTGGTTTTATTTTTGACTCTATAAAAGCCCCTCTTCCTGCAGTTAGGGACTGTGCGTTTTAACTAACTAGTCCCCCTTCTACCTCCCTACAGTGTGTGCTCTGTATTCTTTTATTTTATTTATTTTTTTGTATTTCTAAGGAAGGGTCTACAGGGTGTTCAGGGTCTCATTACTAGATTGGACTCGTAGTGATCACTTGTAGTGATCTGCCAAGAGCTGGGATTACAGGCACATGTCACCATGCCTAGTCTCAGGTACTATTTCAGCATGCTCTGGGGATGGGGCTGACACAACATGCCATGGGATCAAACCCCAGGCCCTGCACCTGCTTGGAGGCATTTTAATCCACTGAACTATTTGGTCGGCCCTGCTGTGTACTCTTGAATGGTGACATAATAAAAAAAAAAAAAAGTGAGTGCCTCTCAGAGAGAAAACATTCAAGTGCCTACCTGGTTGTGCCCCTTGCGGGGACTTAAGCATGACCTAGCTAGGGAGGGTGCGAGGCCTCTGGTATGCCATATGTCAACTGCCACAGAACTGCAGGTGAAAGCCCAGTCAGCCACTATGACCAGTGCTTCCCAGTCTTGGAACACAAACAGAGCAGCCTATTGCTTACGCTGTCCACTGAACTCAGTCACACATTCATTCTGGAGCACTCAGAAGTTTAACATTCCAACCACCCTTCCCTGGAGGGTGGCCTTAACTAACAAGCACTCGTCAAGCTCTTCTACTTGACTTGAACAGACTGACAGACTAACTGGGATGACCTGGGAGGCTTTACAACAATCAGGCAGGCAGATGGGCAGACAGACAGATTTTGTCCTCCTTCCTTTGGGGTCTTATGTGAGCCTCTTGAGCAGGGAGCAAGGAATCCTCTTCCAGATCTCTGAGGGGACTTCAGAAATTTCAAAGGTGTGCCTTTGCAGTGGGACCTGGAGAGGTCCTTGCTCCATCCCCAAAGGCCACACATGGTGATCAAATAGGTCAGCATGTTGAGTATTCCCAGCCAACACACCAGATGTGACAGCAAGCAGAAATGCCACAAAGACAGGACTAGGATTAGGAGGCAGATTTATTTACACACAGGTACTGATAGGGACCATTCCCAGAGTGTCAGGCCCCAGCTCCAGTGGTTGAGGGCTTTTATATGATGTGTAAGCAGGAGGTACAAAGGTAGGACAGGACAGCCTAGTGGTTCTTCTGGTTAATTAGGAGGATGAGATCTTTGGTTATAGCACTAGATCAATGATCATCAGTTTATTAATCTTCATGCAGTGGTACAATCATGCCTGTATATTCACTTATGCTCCTGTAATTATAGGCATCAAGAAAGTAATTACAAAGCCATGAAGCAGTTACAGGACTAGGCAGTTTCAAAAGAACAAAGTTATAAAAAGAACAATTTCTCTTATACAGTTTTTCCCTTTTATAGTACCATTGGGATTTTTTTTTTTTGGACTAAATCTTTCTGGAAGGGAAAAAGTAGTGTTTCTTAAAAGTACAATTTTTATAATCTCTTTTCTCTTTGTTTCCTTTCTACCTACATTTTAGTTCTTCTATCCTGTCTCAATATTACCCCTCTGGACCAATGACTATGTTGGGCTGGGTTGTTATGATTGATGTGGTTGCCACTGGGCTGGTCACAAGAAGGAAGGCAGGGATATCCATTCAGAAGAAGAAGAAGAAGGAGAAGGAGAAGGAGAAGATAAATGATTCCTCAAAAGAAAGGTGACATTGGTCTGAAAAAGGAGGTTACTGGCCAAATTAATTAGTAGCCATGAGTTTCTTCCTCATACCCTGCTGGTGGTTCTGACTCTTTTTTCTCTGCAATATAGAAACACTCAGCACTTCTTGTGGCACATCAATTGTTTCTTTTCAATAGTCCATGGCAGTGACCTAAGTGGCTTATGGAGAAAGACCGGATAGAAAATTATTGCCTGCGTATAAGCAAGCTAAGGAGCTTTAGTTTTGTGCTGACACAGTGGGGAACCACTAACCATTGAGAAACTTTGGCAAAAGAGGATAATGACCGTATTTGTGCTCAGTGCTAACCCAGTAAATACTATCACGTGTGATGGTTTTTAAGCACTATTACACATACTGAGATTATTCAGTGTGTAGACAGTGATTCATGTTCACCTACAGTGTACATTCAAGTGAGTGGGGGGGACAATCTGTGAGTCACGTCTATAAGAAAATCAACTGTTTTGGAAGGTGATATAAGCTACACAGAAAAACTCAGCAGGGAAGGGAAGTAGAAACTGCTGAGTGAGCTGCTACAGCTTAAATAAGGAGAAGGTTCTGCTCACTGAAAAGAGGAGTGGAGGGATCAAGTTGTGCTGCTATCTGTGGAAAGAACAGCTCAGGTACAAGCATTAGAGGTGGCCAAGTTAGACGTTAATATAGGGTCAGAGAGGATTAGGTCCTCAAGGAAGTTAGTCTAAAAATGAAGACACTAGAATTGTGGCTGAAGGCAAATCTGAAAAGATCCCAGCCGCAGGATGGAGATGCAGTAGTCAGGTGTGCAAGGTAAATGGCAAGCAGAGATTATACTGCGATAGCCCCACAAGGCCCAGTGGCCCCAGAAAAGCATCAGGCACACAGGTGTGTGACCAGGACATCCAAACCTATCTTCCCCTCCGTAGTGGTTGGTGTCAATCTGAGAAGTTAAAAGCTTAACTAAATGGGCTCAGCAATTCCATACCCTGGGGTGTGGAGGCCTCCACTAGAGCCACTCATTAAAGGAGAACTGAGGAAGGATGGGATGTTCCATTTCCTCAGAAGAATTCCAGTCTCCCATCTTCACCATCAGCTTGGACCTCATCTCCTGGCTTCTAGTGCAGACTCTTCAGCCTCCACCTTGGGTCCTTCAGCCTTCTGGTGTAGACCCACCAACCTCCTGATATGGACTTGCATGGAATAGTGCAGTGAGCCTCGGACTTTGGACTGAATCCTTCAGTCTCCAGTGTGCAGACGCCCTCTATACACTTCCTCATCTGACTCTGTGGCTGACTGTCAGTAAGACAAGCTTGTCAATTCTTATACATTTATATATCCTTGCTATACCTGTTTCTCTAGTAAAACCCTGACTACTACACCTTCCTTTCCCAAAAATGCCTTTGTTCTTTTCATGTACCCTTGATGCATGACTTATTTCTCTATTGGTTATATTAGTTAAACAGCTGCCCTCGCAGTTCTGTAGGTTGATTGTATTCTGACCCATGTTGTATCCACAGTGTGATTTTGCTACATAAATTACCCTTGACTAAGGACCTTAGTGGCCACTGATTCAGGACCCCTCCTGGAAAGCCAGGAGCTATTTTTATTTGCCTTATTTCTAATAATACTCTATTAAGTTTTTCCTTTGGTTCCCAACTTCCTTGATATTGTGAAACCATGAACTCCATCTGACACCTACCAGTTCAGGAGTTAGATTTTGCTATATTATAAGGAACAGTGGAATCCAAGGCCCTGGGGTGATCATGTACCTGGAGACATGGAGGAACAGGGGGAGGGAGAACAGGATGGCAAGATTTGCAGAAGACAGATTGGATCCTGCAGGCCAGCTCACCAGCTCTGGTCAAAATAAGATGGTGTGCCACCAGAAACCTACTGGAAAGATCTTTTTGGTCACAGAGTATTGATGACTTCAAATCCTGCTTAAAGACATAAACCAAATAGCTAATAGGTAGATGAGATAGCTGCTCTGTCAGTGTTTCAGATGTTAGTATTTCTGTGTGCTTCACAAAAATTGTCTCACATCTGACTAAGTATGTTTTAGCTGTCATTGAAGCTGTACCAGTCTCTGGAGTTTACGGTGGTCAGCGCTGATGCCACAGGACTTCCAGAAGTCCATATGTGGGAGGTATTGTCCAAAAAAGGAGTTCTAGAAAGGACAGAAGGGAGCTTCTAAAGGTCTCTATCATATTTCTAGTGAGATTGTCAAATGGTGTGTGTGTGTGTACAAAATATTCTGTTTCTCATGACAATGTCAACTGCTGTCCTTTGTCTCTGTGTACTTCTTACTAGCATCCCTCTCTGTTAGGAAAACAGCGACATTCTCATGAATGTCATAAGACATAGATCCATGAAGTATGTTTGATGGGACCCCACTGTGCAAGTGAGGTCCAGGCAGGGCACAGCTGAAGATGCATCCAGATGGAGGTTACCAAAAGCATTGGTAGGACAATTTCTAGCTGCCTGAGACAGGGAACTCCACAGGGGCCAGTACAAGCAGGACATGGGGGCTATACTCAACTCAGGCTGACCTAAGGAGGGTTTCATCAAGGGGAATTTAGAAGGTATCAAGAGTGTGCAGGGATGCACAGGGTGGGGAGGGGGGAGGGCTGAGGGAACCTAGAGGTTCTGGGAATATGGAAAGAAAAGGCCCCAAGGAGAGAAGAGCAGCAGCCTCCGCCAAGGAGGACTGAGGCCACCTTGTAGGAGGAAGCTGGCTGGAGGCCAAGGACAGAACCTTGTGGTCCTTCTTAGATGGCGCAGCAAGTCCATGGAGAAGGGTGAAGACTCTTCAGGGCCACACGGGGGACTGAGAAGCCCCCGTTTCCTCAGAAGGCGTCACTAGTAGGGACAGAGCTGGAACACAAGAAGCCGAGTGGATGGCACAGGCAGTGGGTGACACTAGGAGCACAGCTTGGCTACCTGCTGGGGGACATCCACACATGATGAGGGGAAAACCCCTGAAAAGGGAACAACATGACCCCACAGTGAACTCTGTTCCAGATCCAAGCTTGTGCAGATGTTAGTGTGCAAGCCTTTAAGACTTTCCAGATGTTCTTCCTGGAGCCCAGTGTTTGCGTTGTGTCCCCACAGGCTGCATGTGAGGCGTGTGAACGCCCTGTGTGCCATTATGTCCTACGGGGACTGGGGCGGCAGAGCGGTAGGCCAAGGGCAGTGGTGCTGTGGTAGAGGGGCAGCTCCAGGGTCTCCTGGGGCACTCAGCTGCGAGTGACTCAGTAAGCAGGCCTGCTGCAAGGCAGGAAAATCAAGCTGCTCCCTAAAGGTTGGTTTTTGTAATATATCATAAATGAATAGATTTCCTTTAGAAATTATATTTGGTGGGTTCATGCTCTTTGTTTTTTATTTATTTTTATTTTATTGGTACATTTTAGATATACACAATGATCATATTGGCTATAGGGAATTTGTACCTGTAGAATATGTATCTTGCTTCTTTTTTTCCTCATCCCCCTCCCCTCTCTTCACTCCCCTTTCCCCTCATTTATTTTTAGGAAGTAATATATGTTCATGGTTAAAAAATAAAAGCACTGTGGAATGGCCACTTCCACCTGTCTCAGTCCTTTTCTGCCGCTACAGCAGAATACTTGAGTTACTGTGATGTAAAGAACAGAAACTCCTTTGGCTCATGGTTGCAGGTCAGGTCCAGGAGAGGTGCTGGTATTGGGGAGGTCTCAGCCCTGTGTACTAGTGTGGTGGAAGCACCAGCAGGCCACCTGCTGTGTGAAGGGAGGCCCAGAGCTGAGCCCACTCTCTTGTCAGACAGGACTCTCACTGCAGCTACCCACACTACAGCACCTATTGGCAGTGACTACCCCAATGCTTCTGCAGTAGAGGCCCGTGATTCCCACTTCCACAAGAACCACCAGCTTCCCGGCCAACTGTCCGCTCTCACCCAGTCACACAGTAGCTGCCTCTCCCATGCTCAGGACTCACTCCTTTGCAGACTACCCACTCACCACGACAGCGATGCCGATGCCTTGACGGCTGTGCTTTCACGGTCTCACCCTGCCAAGGTCTCACTTTGTACTGTTACACAGGCAATTTCCTCTCAGCATGGGCCTTCGTGGGCCAGCCAAACCTTCATGTCACCCCATAACCTCTTCTAACTCCCACTTGTCCCTCTGATAACAACTGGGTAAAGATTCCTATACATCCATAAAGTTGTCTTTGTAAAACTGTGAGTACATATAATTACATATGGTGCTTGACCTGTTCTTACACAAAAGGGAGCATCCACTGCATAGCATTTTTGTACCTTACTTTTTAACTTATTAATATGTACTAGAAATTACATCGACAGGGTAGAGATCTTCACTCTCTTTTCTTATTTTTACAATTGCATAATAATCTGCAGGAGACACGTTGCTTAACCCACCCTGCTAGGAAAATTATGTGAATTTTTCCAATCACTTTTTAAAAATTTTACTGAGAAGCAAAAGCAGTAAGAAAGTTTCAAATCTGTGTTAGTTGATACATTGTGTCAACTTGGCTGAATCAGCTCCAGCAGTTCTCAGCGTGGGGGCCCAGCCCTGTGGGTGGGCAGGGCCCAGGAACTGAGCAAGGCTTCTGCCGCCCTGCCCCTCTTCAGTTGAGAAGTCCCAGTCTTCACAGGAGATTGACCTTTGCAGCCGTCCACTTTGGAGGAGCTCCGATCTTTCCCCTGCAGCGCCATCGGTGGTCTTCTGCTTCTCCTCTGCTCTTCATTGTTTCCTGCCGTATGAAATGCTGTTATTTGCCTTGGAGCCAGCGAAATATGGACTGAACCCTCCAGTAACTGAGCTAAATAAACCTTTCCTTCCTTTATTCTGAGTGTCAAGTATTTGTCCCAGCAATGAGTTAAAACTAAGACAATAAACTAAGACAAAAGCTGATTAATAGGACAGTTTCAATAGTTAGTACCCTGTACATTGTTATCTCCTTAGTGGTTATCCATAGTACAAGATTCAGATAGGATATCCTGTCCAAATACGGTTAGTACAAATTTTTCTTCTCATTGGTTCAAGCAAAAGTAGGTGTATATCTAACCTGTATGCACAGATACAGAATGGACCTTCCTTTGTATCCCCTTTTTTTGTTTAGTCTTGTCAGATATTCCATCAGCATCTAAATACTAAGGTGCTTGAATTCAGCAAAACAATCCAACTAGTCCAGCAGTCCACAGTAGTAGTAGGTAGGTTATCTACAGAAGTTGTTAACTTGAGTCTTTCACAGCTCAGCATATTAATATGGCTTTACTTTATATACCTCATTTTTATGCTTTATCTTAAGATCAAGATAAAGCAAGACCTATATAACATGATATGAGGGCTGGGGAGATGACTCAGTGGAATAAGCATTTTCCTGGCAAGTGCAAAGGCCTGAGTTCAATCCCCAGTTCTGCCAAAAAAATAAAAAATAAAACATGATGTATATCTTTTGTTTAGATAGTCAGTCAAGCCCCCTCAGGATTTATGTTGTAACCCTGTATCGAAGTTTGCAGATCCTTTGTCAGGGTCAGCCATGTGGATGAGTCACAGCCATTGCTTTACCAATTTGCTCTCTGTGAAAACCTGAAAGAATGTTTTCTCTCCATGTGACTCTCCTTAGGCACACTCTATGTCATCTGTCACTTTGCTCCGTGGCCCATAATCTCCTTGATCAGAAAATTTGGGACACAACTGAGTTACATGATGTCACAGTACAGGTTCTCCTATGTCCTCAGTCTTCACTGACCTTGAAAGGCTAGGGCCAAAATATTGCAGCCCTTCCTTTTCTATAATTTTTGGTCTGCAAACTTAGGTTGTTAACCCTCCAGAAGAGAAGGTTATTGTTATTACCCTACAACATAGGCAGTTGAGCTTAACCTCACTATCTGTCTAAATATCAAACATCTTAGGCATAACATGGAACAGGTATTTTCCATCAAGTATTAATATGTTAAACTTTGAGTCCCTACAGAATATGGAGATAAAAATTTAAAAATGAAAAATATTTAAAGAATATGAATAAACAATTATGCAGGACATTCCTGTGACATTCTTTTCTTTCTTTTTTTTTTTCATTTATTGCCCACTTAAAAAAAAAAAAAGCAAACTTTTGCTTGAGAGACAGTATGGTAATAATTGGTATGTCATGACAAGAAATAAGTATTTAGCAGACCAGAATGACAGGCAATGCAAGAGTGACCCTTCTGTTACCAATTGCTATTTTCAGTGCAGTTGCTTGATTCACAGGTATCAGCATGTATAGTCAGGGTTAGAATCCTGAGGCCCACACCTAAGAAAGCGTTGGTGGCCCAGGACCTGGCCCAGCTGATGTCACCACGCTAGCAGTCAGATGCATGGCCAGATGATTATAATCCAGCCCATCGTGTACGATGTGGTCACGGTGCTCCAGCAAAATGGCCAGGGGTGGCCAGGAAGTCGCTGCCACCCCCAGCCCTGGTGTGCCTGCCCCCCACCCCAGGAGCTGGGCCAGGGGGACCCTTCCCTATTCCTCTGCCTGGCCATTTTGCTGGAGCACTGTGGGCCTCAGGAGGGCACTGAAGCCTCAGCCCCATCCTGATCAAGCTTCTTCCAGCCCGTGTCTGTCCCACGAGACTGTCCGTCCTCTGCCCTGAGGACCTGCGCTTAAGACCCACATCTCTGCCTGCCAGCCCTAGACCTTTGGGAGCCTGGGGCCCTCTCTCCCCAGGCTTGAGTGTCTGGGCTCTGCTTTGGCACTGTCCCATGGAGGCCATGGCCTCTTTCTCTTATTTTTAAACAACTGTACTTTGCATAAAAATAGAAAAAAAGCAATGTTACAAGAATTTCAATGTAAGATAATAAGAGATTAACCATGGCTATTATACTGTATATTGTTATTTTCAAAGTACTTGCTCAGATTATAAGGTATAGCCATGCAAAACTGATCAGAGCTTTTTAAGTTTAGAACAATCAATATTTGCTTTTTATTTTGTTAAGCTGTGGTAAAACATACTTAATGTGAAACTTACAATCATTTTAAGTGTACAACTCAGTCATGTTAGATGCGTTTATGTTGTTATGTAGTCAAAACCACCATCCATCTCTAAAAGGTTTTTCATCTTGCAAAACAAACTCCATATTCACCAAACACTCTGTGTTGACTCCTCTCTCCTTCTCCCACCAGCCAGTGGGGCCCGCTACCCTATTTTCTGCTTCTGTTAGTGTGACACTCTAGGTACATGACACAAAGGAGTCAAGTAGTTTTACAGCAAGTATGTTTGGGACAATCTATCATTCTACACTGAAAATTTCTTTTTTTTTTTTTTTTTAAAAAACTTTTATTTATTTAGCCCAGGGTCTCACTGTATAGTTCAGACTCACAGTGATCCTCCTGTCATAGTCCGCCTGGTGCCAGCATTACAAGTGTGCACCATCACGCCTGGCTTCTGGCACAGTGCACCAAGGGCTCTAGGACCAGCTTGGCAGTTGGTACCAGGGATCGAACCCAGGTCCTTGCGCTTGCCAGGCAGGTGCGTAGGCTGTTGAGCTATCTCCCCATCCCTACAATGAAAATTTCTAGAAGTAAAATTAATACCCATGTATAAAATTCAAAATGTTTCCAGAAGATATGCGAACACTCTCAGGGACACTCTCCAGAAGTAACCACTGTTACAGATTCATGCATCTTTCTAGAAACCCTGACAGCATTCACTGTAAGCATGTATTATGCATATGAGCACATATGAAATCTTTCCTGCTATTGACTGAAATTCTGGCACACTCCTCCCAGTGTTCTGCATCCTGCTCTCAGATACTGTTCTTGTGCTTCCACGTTGAGACCTCATGAGGTGCTGTATGTTTTCCACTGTGAGGACAAAATGCATTTCCTCAGTCCCCTTCAATAGATGTTAGATTCCTTCCAGCCTCCTAGTCTTTTTTTTTTTTAAAAAAATTGTATTTACTTAGAAGCACTTAGCAGGTCAACAAAACAATAGCAACTTTTTTGTTTTTGCAATTACAGAGTGGTATTCAATTAACAGAACAACAATCATTTCATATAAGCTGCATCTGAGACAACTAAAGATGAACAACCTCCATTCCCATATATAACTAATTTGTGTTGTGCACCAACAAGAACCTGCTTTAAACTCTCATGCCAATTGACAATTTCCATAGTGTTCCATGCATGATTAGTGGCTACTGAAAATACTACTAGGACAGGGCTATCTAAAGACACATTCAGTAAAATATTGACTACACAAAAAAGACACTGTACAGTTTAAAAACAAATCTTACCCAGCCTTACATTTCAATTTTTTTTTTTTTTTTTGCTTCAAAAGGAGTGAATTATGTATAGGGAATTTAAATGCTTTGTAGACAAGAAAAAATTACACTAGAACCAACTTATTCAACATCTTCTTCTTCATCCTCCTCATCTTCTTCATGTTCTTCCTCCTCTTCATTCTCCTTTTCCTCTTCCTTCTTTTTCAGCCTTGACGACTCCCTTTTTTGCTGCATCAGGTTTTCCTTTAGCCCAGTAGGCAGCAATGTCCTTTTCATACTTTTCCTTCAGCTTAGCAGCCTTTTTCTCGTATGGCTTCTTGTCATCTGCTGTAGTCTTATTCCACATTCCTCAAAGCTTCTTTGTGACATCACCAATGGAGAGGTCAGGATGTTCTCCTTTGATTTTTGAGTGAACAAAGAGAGTGAAGGAGGCCTCCTGGGGTTTTTGGGGTCCCTGAACTTCTTTTTTGTTTCTCCTTTAGGAGGAAAAAAAGTTTTTATTTCTCTTTCATAATGAGCCTTGTCCACCTTGGCCATATCCTCAAATTTTCCTTTTTCTTCAGCAGACATGGTCTTCCACCTGTCTGAGCACTTCTTAGAAAACTCTGAGAAGTTAACAGAAGCATCTGGGTGCTTCTTCTTGTGCTACTTTCAGCAAGTTTGCACAAAGAATGCATGTGATGACATCTTGCCTCTCGGCTTCTTAGGATCTCCTTTGCCCACATTTACTTGTTTTCCTCAGCATGGTACAGAGTTGCCCAGTGCCCATCCAGTTCTCACTTGCCCTGGTGCTGTCTCTATGGAGCACAATGTGTTGTGATGGCTTCAGTCTGCTGGCCTTTAAACTGAGCATTTGTTTTAACAAACCTCACACACAGCCCTTGAGCACATGTGGGAATCCATAGCATGCTGTAGTTTCAGAGGTAGAATTGGACAGACAAGAGGTTTCTTGAATGCTAAGTGCTAGTAGGTCCTCTGCAGAGTTTGTTTCCATTTGCACTCAGCCTGTGAAGTCTGTGAACTTTGGCAGTAATATTTTTGCAACCATTCTTAAAATATGGGGCTAGAAAACCTGCCCCTTGCCATGGTAAGTTCCCTGCCATAGGAAATACAATGTACTTGGAGGGACGTTGCCCTGATCATGACTTCAGAATTGCACAGGTAGGCAAATGAAGCCCCTCCATGTTGCATAGGAAGATACTAAGCAGGGTGGTCCCATTCCTACTCTCAGGAACTCCCCTTGGAATCCACCCCATATACGTTGAGCTCTCAGGCTTGACTCTTTTGTACAGGAAAGTCAAGAGCACAGGCTCTGTGTCTCTCACTGAGGTGCAGGGGGGAGCTTTACTCATGAAAGCAAACAGGAAAACAGCCTTCTACAAGGTCATGCAAACAAATCATGCAATAAAACAGAAAAATCAGCCGGACGTGGTGGCGCATGCCTATAATCCCAGCACTCGGGAGGCTGAGGCAGGAGGATTGTTGTGAGTTCGAGACCAGCCTGAGCTACAAAGTGAGTTTAAGGCCAGCCTGAACTGCATAGTGGGACCCTGTCTCAAAAAAGGCAAAAAAAAAAAAAAAAAAAAAGAAAAATTGCCTAAGATCCTCAGAGAAGAATGGGTCCCATCTTGTTTGATAAGAGTTTTCCTAGTTCATCTTCAGTCTTTTAGTTTTTGGCTAAAGATTGCACCACAGTGGCAGTCTGAGGGGGAATGTATTTGAAGAAACTATTCTGAATTTGCATTGGGAAGTACAAGCCACACACGGGAAATGACACTTAGCCATACTTTCTTAAGCTGAGTGCAGATAATAAGTGTTGAGAAGCATTTGGACTGAGGGTGTGTTACACCCTCCCACCCTTGAGAAGCTAGTGCCCTGGACAGAGGGGGGAACCTTTTCAGGAAGAGTCAGGTCAGCACCATGAACTTAGGAAACTGTAGCACCTTGTAAATATGGAATTAGGAGCTCTTAGTCACACCATTGACCTTGGAGGAAGACATCAGGAGTAAAATTCAGTTTTTCTGTGTGCAGCATGGCTGTGTGGTGGCCCACCAGGTCTCCTTCCATGAGGTGTTGGGGCTCAGAACACGCGAGGCCAGAATATACCTCCCTAGATACTCTTTGGCATGTTTTACTCTATTTAGTGAGAGAAACTTCAGACAGGAGAAGATCTGAAAATGTATCTTTGAGAAAGATGCTTATGTCTATGATGGCAATCTACATTTGTAAAATACTTGCACCAGGGTGGGGGCTGTTCACAGATCATTTCTCTTAATCACTGGGAGTCTGTATCTACATGACCAGACAGTTTTATTCACCACACATTTCCTCTCCTGACTCATTCTTAGCTTGTGTTGCTGCCCAGAGCACCTTCTCTACCCAGAAGCCCAAGACCCTACTCCTTTCTGTGGGTCAGTATTGTATATTAACTGCAATGAGTTCACTGCATGTTACTTTTTGAGGCACTGTCTCAGCGTGTACCCCATGCTGGCCTTGAACTCCCAGTGATCGCCCTCGCAAACCTCCTGAGTGTTGGGATTCCAGCCATGCACTGCCATGTCCAGCCCACCACCTCACCTTTCTTCTAGTCCTGTATTTTTGTGGGACTCTTCGAAATACAATGCAATACATTACTTTTCCTGTTAGTCTGTCGTATGTCCATTTAATCTGTAGCCAGCCCAGTGAAAGAACCTAAGAAGATGAAAGAAGCCATTTTTCTGTCACCATCATTGTCTTCACTGTATCTCTCTGGGCTGAAGATCAAACACCAGGACAGCTGTCTTAGTAAGTGACTATTTACCCACAGCTCACAACCAAGGGATTCCCTGAGACAGAGTGACCAGGCCTAGGGCATGTTCCTACAACTTCCAGATGCAAGGTGAGGTTGCAAGTGGGAGATGTCCTTAGCCCAAAGCTGAGGACAGTTTTAAATAAGGAGTCTTTTTAAAGGCAGACATGGGCTGTTTATACTGTCTTTGCATTGGTTAGAAACTATAGGGAGGAATTACACAAAGTGGCCCTGTGTGCGTGTGTTTGTGTGTATGTGTATGTGTGTCCGTGAGTAGCATTTGGGAATGGAAGGCTAGACCATAAGGTGAAGTACTTTTTGCTTCTGCATTGATTAAGGTTGTGAGTATGTTATAGTGGCCATGGCTGGATTTATTTAAGGTTTCAAAATATGGTAAAACTGTGGACTGATCTTATGTTCTCAATCCATCAATTATTTACTGGATAACCTCCCCAAACCTTAGAATACTAAGTTTAGTTAAGTTGAAATTTTTTTTTTTTTTTTTTTTTTTTAGTGAGATCTTGGCTGAATATGATGGATTCTCCCGTCCATAAAGGAAAACAGAAGCATGCTCCTCCAGGACCAGTGCAGGCAGCCTCTCATGCAAGGAAACAGCTTCAGTAATTTTCAATATATCTAGTTTTGCAACTGTCACACAATCTAGGTTTAAAACATTTTCATCAAATTATAAAAGAAACCCATTCCTCACCAGCAGTTGCTCCCCATCCCTCATCATCCATCCTTAGGTACCCTGTGCTTCACTTTCTCTCTCTACAGGTTTGCCAAGTCCAGATAATTTATGTAAAGAGGATTGTACAATATGGTGCTTTGTGACTGGATTCTTAAATTTAGCATAGTGATTTTATCTTTATCTTTTTTTTTTTTTTTTTTTTTTTGGCGGAACTGGGGATTGAACTTAGGCCCTTGTACTTGCCAGGGAAGCGCTTATTCCACTGAGCCATCTCCCCAGACCAGCATAGTGATTTTAAAGTTAATCAATGTTTTAGCCTATGTTAGTGTTTCATTCTTTTTTTTCTGAGTGAATTATATTCCATTATATAAATATAACCCATTTTATTTGTTCTTCCACTGATGGACATTTATTGATTGCATTGATAATGCCACTATGAACATTCATGTGCACTTTTTTTTCCGAACCAGGGATTGAACTCAAGCTCTTGCACTTCTCAGGGAAGTGCTTATTCCACTGAGCCATCTCCCTGGGCCCCCACGTGCACATTTATGATGATTTATGTTTTCTTTACTCTTAAATATATCCTAAGAATTTTTTTTCTTTTATTGGTACAGGGTCTTGCTATGTAGTTGAGACTGACCTTGTACTTATACTTATGTACATAATACTAAGTAACAAGCATTACTTACTATAAAATTTTTAAAAAAATTTTAAGTCAAATAATTACTATGTTTTTATTACGCCTTTGTATACTGGCAAATGCTATATCTATTAAGCTCCATTCTCAGACCCTTAGTGATTTTCTTGATTATTAATGTAAAAGCTTTTTTTCTATATGAGTTTTAATGACTGTAGCTTTAGAATATGTTTCATTTCCTAGCTCTTTTTAATTTCTATCCTTTTTCTTCTACCATGAGTATTAATAGTCTTTATTCAAATTCCAGAAATTTACTCTAAGAAAACTATAAGGGTTTTCCCCAAGGAATTACCTTTGGGATATTACTACAATACACTAAATGACTGGAAATATTTGAAAACAAGCTGATAAAGGCAAGGGAGATAGCTTAGTGGAATAAGTGCTTCCCTGGCAAGCACAAGGGCCTGAGTTTGATCCCTAGTTTGCCAAAAAGAAAAAAAAAAGATGATGATTAAGCTATGACATAACAATAATATACAGCATTATACACTAATAAATTTCTATTTATGAAGACAAAGTAATATTTATCATATGCTAGAATCCAAAGATATAAATTCTGGAAAAATCATACATATCACACCAAAATATTAACAGCATTATTTACTTTTGAATAATGAAGTTATGGATAGTTTTGTTTTTCTTTTTGCCCTTATAATTGCATGTGAGGACAAAATTGCTGTTTCAACACCAAAAATATTTTTCAGAGCTCATTACTCTATACATTCACGTACTAAGTCACGAGAGGGCGCAGACTTGGTGTAAGTATGTAGAGCTATGTGAAAGAAGCCAACCTGAAAAGGCTCTGCATTGTGTGATCCAAGTACGTGATATACTGGAGAAAACAGAACTATGGACTCAATACAAAGAGTAAGAGGGGCCTGGTGTTAGAGGGGCAGGAAGGTGGATAGCTGACGTACAGAGGACTTCTGGGGGATGGAACTACCCCACACTCCACTGTGGTGGGCACCTGGCTTCATACCACTGTCCACACCCTCGCAACGCACAACTCCAAGATTGGTCTGCAGGTGAACCCTGGACTTGGGGTGACAGTGACACACTGGTGCAGGGCCTGACTTTAACAAATGGAGCTGGGAGGGGTGTTAGTGATGAGAGAGGCTGAGTGTATCTTGGCGGAAGGGAGTGGGTGGAACCTCTGTTTTCTGCTTCATTTGGCTGTGACTCTAAAACTATCCTAAACAACAAAGTTTATTTCTGAAAAGAACAAAGCAAAATTGAAAGAATCAGCAAATCATATTACGTTTTACAGTATTTGAATGAACTGTGTATGGGGCTTTCTCTTGAGTTTGTTTTGAATTTGCTCAGTATGGTGCCCTATTACTCATAGAAATTCAAGAATGTGCTCCTTCCCCAGCTGAGACACTTGACCTTCAGTCTCTTGGTGTTCAAACAGAAGAATGACAAGCAGAAATGTCCCAGGAATGAAGTAAATATCTTAGAAGAAAATCTGTGGAGAGCATTTTGGCACCAATGGGTGTCCTGAGTGGGTTTGAAATGCACATACAGAATGATTAACATAAAAACTTTGTCCATGTGCTGCGAGTGGGCTAGATTTGACATCACTGAGTGTGCTTTTCTGTTGTTCTTTGATATTCAGTGTCTGTTCACCCTTTGTCTGCTGCTAACATCCTGATCTTCCTCTAGGGAACTTCCCTTTCAGTCTATGTGGGGCTCCACTCCCAAGATCACCCATTTCTCTTCAGCTCCTGGGACAGCGCTAGCCCATTTCCTCTGCCTCCCGCCCTGCTTCCTGCCCCAGGGCCTCTGTGCTGAGCCTTGGTGCTCCCTGAATCTTTAGGGTTGCCCCTGTTACTTGTTTCTTTTCCCATCCATCCGGAATCTTGTTATCTGAGAGGTCACACAACTACCTCACCTTCTTCAGACCTAGCCCCAAATGCTACCTTTACAATGACAACTTCCTTGACTCTGTCCTCGTGTACAACCTTCCAAGTCCCAGTCCCTACCTAGTCTGTATCTTAGCTGTCATCAACACTTCACATATGCTATGAGTTACTTATTAACTTTGTCTATGTATGCCTTCCTTTATTAGAATATAAACTCCACAGTATTCTTCCCCTGGTATTGGAGATCAAACCGAGAGGTACCCTACCACTGAACTATACACCCATCTTTTTTTAGTTTTTATTTTGAGACCAGGTCTTATTAAATTGCTCAGACTGCCCTCAAACTTCCCATCCTCCTGCCTCAGCCTCCTGGATACCTGGGATTACAAGTGTGTACACCTGGATAGCACTGAATTTTTTTAAAGTGCTATATACTCAGTACCATAACAGTTTTTGGAACAGAGTTAAATTCTCAGTAAATACTTAATGCATGTGTAGATAAACAAATGAAAAAACATATTTGGATTGCAATGTGATATTCATTGATAGTTTCCCAGTGCTACAGAAGACCAGGGGCTTGCTTGTCACTGGGGACAGACTCAAGGCAGAGATGGTGCTGGTGTCTTCTCTATGCCTTGGTGGAAGGCCGAGGGGATGGTGGGGAAACTGTCAAAAATATGAGGATATGGAAACAGGAGCTTGTGACCCCGAAGTAAAATACTGAAAAAACTGTTCCAGGAACCGAGCATCTAAACCAGTGGTAGGGAACCTGTTGCCCGTGCGCTGCAGCGGGCTGTTGGTGCCACCGAGAGCTCTGAAAGGTTCACTATGACTAGTCAAAGCTGTTCCCAGGAGGCTGAGAACTGAAAGGGCCTCGGGAGGAGCGCAGGCAGACGGAAGCACTGAGAAGTATGGCGTGTGGCAGGCTGGGTTAGCCCTCACCCGCCACGGAAGCAGTGGAGAGCTGACTCCTCTGTCCTCCCAGATCTGTCCCATCTTAAATAAACAGGCAGGCTGACCAGGAAGCGCAGGCAGAACAAGTGAATTAAAAATACTTTCAGGCATTTTGCCAAGTCCTGTTTAATCTTGTTTCATTGAAAATACAGGGGAAAAAAATAGTGAATGTAAGGTTGCGCTTTGTTCAGTCTCAGGATGTGGTAGGAGAAACCGCATAACTCTTCTTTTCATCAACTGGCTAGAGAAAAACAGGTCATGAACTGATGTACTGGCCTCAGTAAGTATACTTTCCTGTTGTTTTTAAGACTTGGCTTTTACTTACCCTTCTCCTCTGAGGAGACAGAAAACATGTTGAGGATACAGGATCCATCCCAGGAAGACAGAGGGATCCTGAGCTCCCCAGTGACACAAGAGATCTTCTCACAGCTGTCCTGGGCCTGCACCCAAGTACTTCCTTACGGTCCCCTGTGGGCCATGAATCATCCTCAAGAACAGAGTCAGCCTGAGGCCCCTAGCTCCTCATCTTAATGTGAGACCCGTAACATTGATGGGGTACCCATGGCCTGAGAATGCTTACAAAGTCCTCGATACTTAAGCAATTATCAATGAGGGGGAAAAGAACAACTATCCAATTAACTGTATCATCTTCCTTTTCTCCTTCCAACACTGTGCTTTATTCTCAGCAAGTGGGTAATAGTTGCTTGTTGACAAATTTCATGTGGAGAATCTGAGGAAGGCCCAGGATTTATGGCTGGGCACTCAGCCACTTGTCATGAATTTGGCTGTGGGGGAGGGAATGGCCGCTCCTCCCGCCATGTGCTGGCTCAGTAATGGACACTGCTTTGGTGCTGAGGACACAGCGAATTTGGCATTGCTGGTGAGCAAAGGCAAGCAGTGGCCTTGTTCTCAGGGAGGAAGCCTTCCAGTGGGAGGACTGATGAAAGGAGGTACCCGATCTCTAGGGTTTTCCCTGAAGACCAGGGAGACAGGGAGACATGTGCAGAGGTTTGGGCTCCATGAGCTCCCAGAGAGTGGGAGCCTGGGAGAGAAGACCAGGGTGCCAGGGACCCTGCATTCACAGTGAACTGGGAATGTCACCAGACAGGACCATGGAGGTCCCCAATGAGGAGACAGAGAAGCTTGACTCGCCCCCCAACATGGGGCCAGTTGCAGGGTTTCTAACTTCCATCTCAGGAAGAGAATTTGGGGGAGGGGGAAAGCAGTGAGAAACCTAATGGGATTTGCTAGGCAGACTCAGAGAAATAGAGTCCAATTCCCCAGAAACAAGAGGGCCATTTTGGAGCCTTGATCTGGGTGTATTTCTAGGAACTTGGGGATTGAAATCTGTACAGTTTATGGAAAGAAAAAGACTGAAAGGGGGGCAGCCTTTCTGTAGAAGGGTGCTGGCCCTTTTACAGGTGACAGAGCTGTAGCCCATCTGTAGGGCAGAGGCCTATTTTACAAGGGAATTTATAGGCTCTTAGGAATTTCTGAACTGCTTTGTGTTCTGAAGCTGCAGTTTTCATTAAAAGTACAATTTAAACACTGGGGCTTCTTGATCTCCCTTTTTACCTTACTTCTCTTACCTTGCCTCAGAAAGAACAGCAGTTATAACATTATTTAATTTAAATTTATTAAATATTCTCTAATCTTCATCTTTGAATTTCCACTATTTTTGCAGGTGCAAATTGTAAAACAACAAATTAAGGAATTTTATTAGTAACCTCAAAGCTATCAAATATCAGGAAAAAGGCCGGAAAGAAAATCAAAAATTTAAGGGTAGTTGGGTTAGTGTTTCGGAAAAAGTACTTCTCTTCTTCTCCCCGTTTCTAATTTTGAAAATGTGATTATATTACTTGAGTGACTTAAAGATGATACGTAGCTGTCTGAAGAGAGAAGAAAGCTAGAAACCCTCATTGCTAGAGCAGCACTTCCGCGCCTGCATGGGCGGCGCCTCTGCCCCGTGCTGTCCCAGGGACTTGCTTAGAGGCCAATTCCCTTTTCCGTGCTTGCTCGCACTTCGCGGCCTGAGTTCACGTCTGTTCCGTCTGTTCCGAGGAAGCCCTCCTGAAGGCCACTCCTGCTGGTTGCTCAGCCACTGAGGTCCTCGCACTTACTTGCTGAGCACTTGTTGGCGGGCAGACCCTAGGGAACACCGAGAGGCCCCAAGATGTTTGTAAGTTCATACTGCAGAGAAGGAAATTGTGGTTCAAAGCAGTTTTATTATTTGTCTAAGAGGCAGAGCCTGTCCATTTGCACCTGACCACTCAACCCATCCCTCTGTGGCTACAGGACACACCGATTCCTCAGAGGCAGTTTATTTTGGTGTCTGAACACCTAGCATAGTTCCTGGTGTGGCGGGCCCTTAATACTGACGTATACTACAGCATATCATGTTTTGGGGCTTTGTGCATTGCATCTATGCACAAACAAGTCCATGAGGACAGCATTACCGTGCGCTGAGTTTCTAGCACATTCTGGGTATGCCTATCATTCCCCATTAGACACCAATTCAATTTAATGAGTAGACATTGCATTACATCATATCACTTTACAGATGAGAAACGGAAATTTAAATAAGTAAGTAACTTGCCTTCCTCCATCAAACCACTGCAATACGGTGTGCTAGGAAGAGGTGGGTATTCTTTCGTGTCAGGATATTGAATGTAACTGCACGTCTTACTTGCTGAAAGACAAAAGGCAAAGGGAAGGTGCCCTCCAACCACATCACTTAGAGAAGGAAAAGGTTTCAGGGTCTCTTTAGGATTCGTTTTCTCATTAGGGCCCGCCAGATAGCTCAGAGGACTAACGCGCCTGCTTAGGTGGACACACGGACCGGAGTTCAACCCCCAGAGTGCCGTGGCCGCCCACCTCCGGGGAGTACTGAGACATCTATTGAGACTGGGCATGGTGGCCGTGCCTGTAATCCTAGCACTTGGGAGACTGAAAACGGGAGGATCACTACGAGTCCGATCTGTGTAGTGTAGTGAGACCCTCTAGACCTTGTACTAAATACTTAAAAAAAAAAAAAAAAAAAAAAAAAAAAGATTTGTTTTCTCAAGTGTGTGTTACATTTAAGAGAAAGAGGAACTAAAAGCAGAAATTCCCCGAAGACACTGCTGGTAAAGCAGGCCAAGGTGCAGTCCTGCCTGTGTGAATGCCGGGAAGTTGGGATTCTCAGGCACTCTCTGTGCGCAGCACAGGTCAATTAGTAAAGCTTCCGCGTGCCCGCAGGCCTCAGTCACTTCCGTGTGGCTGCGCAGAAACACCCGCAAGTGAAAGAGTTTTATTTTGGTTCTCACCTCAGCCCATAGGAGGCCGACTCAAAGGCAGGGTAGCAACAGAAGAGGGGTGTGGTGGAGGAGAACTGCTTGGGCAAGGTGCCCAGGAAGCAGTGGGGTAAAGGGAGGAGGAGGGTCAGGAACCACAGCCGTCCTGGTCACACCGCAGTGACGGTCCCCTCCAGCCGGGCCCCACCTCCTACCAGCAAGTCAGCTACAATGTCCCTGAATCCCATCACCTTACCAAGGTCCTGCCTTGGATGCAAAAGATATTAGGGGGCCATTTTTAAAAATGTATTTAATACAGGGTCCACAGGATTTCACTACACATATTAGACTTACAGTGATCCTCCTGTTTTCAGCCTCCCAAGCACTGGGATTACAGGTGTGCGGCACCATGCCTAGTCTGACATTTTAGTGTAAATCATAACATCTTTTTTTTTTTCTGGTGGAACTGGGGATTGAACTCAGGCCGTGGTGCTTGCCAGGGAAACATTTATTCCACTGAACCATCTCCCCGACCTCTAAATCATAACATCTTATCTTTGAAAGTTTTCATGCATTTTGACCCTGGAGGTATACTTTCAAGGGAGCATATGTGCCTGATTTTTGTTTGTTTGTTTGCTTGCTTGCTTATTTTGGTGATACTGGAACAAACTCAGGACTCACATATCTGTGAGTTCCATCAGTGGCTCTAGAGTGTATGTCCTTGGAGGTGTGAAAAATATCCTGACATAAGAATATTATGGTAGCAATAAATGTAGTAACAAAGATGTGGAAAACCTTTGGGCCTCCTGGCCGAGAGCTCGTGCTTCTTTCCTTATTTTCTCACACCTTCCTTTTACCTCCTTTAGTTTCTCTAGGATGTGGATGCCACAGACTGTCCTGAGAGCCTCGCTGTGCTTGCACTTCCAGCCATGCTGCTGCACGGTATGCAGCGAGAAGGTGTCCTCCCAGAATTCTTACCTGAGGCCCTAACCCCTAGTGCTGCAGAATGGGACTATATTTGGAGACAGAGTAACCGCATGTAAAATGAGGCTATTAAGATGGACCTACACCCAGTGTGACAGACATCTTCATAAGAAATGGACATTTGGGCATAGACAGGCCCAAGGGAAGGCACTCACCATGCAGGGAAAGACAGCAAGCTCAAGCAGGGAGAGGGAATGCAAGCCTCTCCCAGGCATCTCAGACTTCCTACATTTATTTTAATAAAAAAGTATCAAATTTATTTCATAGTTTCATTTTTTAATTAGAGCTGTTGGACAATGACTAACTTAAAATGTATCATCAGAGGTGCAGTAAACATCAATAAGCTATTAAATGCTACAGTAAATAAAACTATTGGATTATGCATTTAGAAAGGTCATGTTTAATGGTCAAAAATTCTGGTTATAGTTAATAATTGAAAAATCTTTTAGTCTAGACCTAACTGTAGCATATCCTGATTTTAAAATAAATAATCCTGTTCATGCAATTACTATTATGCACAACCAATTTTTTCCTAATTTTAGATCTTTACCAATTATGAAATATGGCTCACATGTTAACTCTTTCAGAGCTCCGTGAACAAAGTGTTAATCTTTACCTCAACCTGTGTGACCAGAAGTACAGGACATCATTGCCATGAAAGTTAAAATGAAAAGTGGAATAAAAAAAAAAAGTGTTATCTATATAATGAGAAAATTATCTGATAATACACTTTAACTTGGAATATTAGCATGGACACTTTAACTGTGGAATGTTTCAGTTTTAGTACGAGAAAAAAAATGCTTGCAAGGTATTGCAGTGTTTGGCATTTTTTACTGCAAGTTTTAAATCAGTGTTACTCAACAACTCATCTCTAAGAAAGTGGCAGTGTTTGTAAGTACAAAACTTATTACATCTAGTAGATGGTACTATACATAGGCAACACAAGATGGTTTTTTAAAAAATAGGTTTTAAAAAATGAAGAATATCTTAATAATAACCAGTTGTCTGAAAAAAATTAGATATAGATGTACTTGTTGATTAATATTACTTTGCTCTGAAAAAGTTAGAATGATTCCAAGAAGTAATGATGATTTAAAAAGAAACATGTGATTAATATACTGTCTCTTTTAAGCCCAAGCAAATTTTCACTTCAAAGAAGGCAAATTTGACTTTAACATTCCTAAAAGTACAGGACTTTTTAAAACCATTATTGAATAGAACTTAAAAAGTCATTTGTTTCCACAGGACATTTGTATTTCAGAATATATGTTTTAAAATGGCAAATCACTAAGTCAGTGCTAAAGAATTTGTACTACAGGTTGAATATTCCTTTTCTGATGCACCTGGAACCAGTGATGTTTTAGATGTATTCACATTTTGGAATATTTGCATATATGTAAGGCGTCCTGAAGCAATCATGTTTCCTACAGCCTGGAAAAATGTTTTTAGTGCCTTTGTATTTTGATCGACACCCATCAGTGGTCAGCTGTGGATCTGTCCTCTGGGGCGCCACATCCGTGTGCACAGGATTTGGGATTCCAGAGTGTTCTAGGTTAGGCATCAGTGATGCTCAACCAGTGGTGTAACCATTACAAATCTATAGAAACTGACATACATCTATGCCCAGGCCTAAAAGTTGCTACAGTATCGAGGTCAGACTCCAGAATGACTCTTCTACACAGACAGTAATAACTTCTGTAAAGTCCAAAGAAACCTTACCGGGTCCTTCCAAAGCTGTGTAATCTCCCAGATGACTTTTTTTTTTTTTTTTTTTTTTTTTTTTGCTTGCAGAGGCCTGTTCATCCCTTCAATCTTTTTTCAGTCACTTACCTTTTTCAATATTTTCTTTTTTTTTCTTGAATCTATATCATTTATTTCCTTTTCTAGCATGCTATATGAAACTTCGTAGAGAAATAGCACATCAGTGTTAATTAAATGAACATATAAATTAATGAATACTCTGAGAATTGGTTTGTGCAAATACATTGCAAATAGAAAACAGAGAGATGTTGACTAATAATCCTCATCAGTATTTTATTTTTTTTTATTTTTTATTTTTTTTTTTGTCTTTTTGAGACAAAAAGGGTCTCACTATGCAGTTCAGGCTGGCCTCAAGCTCACTTTGTAGCTCAGGCTGGTCTCAAACTCACAACAATCCTCCTGTCTCAGCCTCCCGAGTGCTGGGATTACAGGCCTGCGCCTCGGCAGTATTTTAATACTACATGTGTAATTCAGAAAGAAGTAGGATGATTCATGTGTGTTCCATGCATGTAATTAGTATAGAAGGCCTTCTTAGTGTTGAAGGTCTCTACTCAAACACACTTACACCTGGTCCTTCAGTCAATATTTTCTTGTTTCTTCTTTTGCTCCTTCTCCCAGGCTTCAGTCATCTTGGCCAATTTCCAGGTTAGATGGCACTCATTAGGAACAGTGGAGTAAGGGCCAAAATGACTGTTGTAAGGAAACCATATGGGTCCTCTGCAGCCCACTCCACTACATATTCCACCCAAGCCTTTACATCAAATATGTCTGTGGGAGTCTTAGGAAAACTTATGCTTGAGCAGTGATCTCTAACTGTCCCCAGAGCCAATCAACTTCAGATGACCCCTGGCTGTCAGTTGTCTTCTTTGGTTTGAAGGTAAGCTCTTCAGAAGTTTAAATTCCTTTCCTTCCCTGACAGCACTGTGGCGCAGAAGCGTCCTGCGCCCCTATCCCTGGACCCAGCCCTGGGGATGCTCAGCATGGGCAGAGCGGGACCCCCAGGGCAGTGCCCCCCACCCGACATCCGGCCCTTACACCCTGATCCCCATGCACCACTCACCCAGACTTCCTACATTTAAACAAAATTCCCCATTCATGCTTCTCCCAGAAACCAAATCCACTTAGCTCCCCATTTTCCTGTCACCACATATAGTGATGCTGTTCTTTTCTTGATCAGTTGTCCACAGCAAACACCTGGGAGGCACTTTTTGCTCCTGTCTGGCTAACAAAAGTCTGACTGCCACTCACCTGCAAGTCCTGCTGCCTTTGCTTCCAACCTACATCCAGGGCTGACTCTTCTTCTCTTGGCCGCCTTCCCCGTCCTCTCCTGCGTGAAGTCATTCTGGGTCTCTACGCTCCTGTCTCTGCTTTCTGCGTTGTGTTGTCTATGGCAGAGGCAAATGAAGGCTTCAGAATGTCATGTCAGATTGAGGTGCCCAGTGACCTGAATGGGTTAATCATAAAGGACACTGTCCAAAAACCCAAACTGTTTGCACCCTGTCCCACAGAGCCACGTGAGCTGGCCTCCGGTTCCCCTCTGAACCACTCACTGCGTCCACACCCTCTTTAGTCTGCCTACAGTGGTCTTGCTGCTGGCACAGGTCAAGGACCCTGGCCGGACCCAAGGAGGGGATTCTCCCTGGAGATGGGGCTTGGCGCAGCTATCTTTGCAGCTGTCTGGCAGTGACTGGAGTTAAATCTGCTCTTCCCTCTGCCTGGAAATCATTTGTTCTCTTGGAAATCCTGTGGTCTGACCCCTCATGTGACTTAGGTCTCTGCTGAAGTTTCACAGATGTTTCTTCTGTTGAGAAGACAAAAGCAGGAGGAAGCTCACAAAGTTTTAAACTCTAACTTCGACGCTTTTCTTTTAAACTCAGTCCACACACTAAGGAGCTGCACCTTTTCTGAGGCCCTATGAAGCCTGGAATAACATTTTAGAGGCCCCTAGAAAGAGAGGCTTGTGCAGAAGCCACTTGATTCTCCAACCCTGAGAAGCAGGCAGAGCCACCAATCTCCACCTTATATGTGAAGGCAGAGAGGTTAAAAGTAGTTTGCTGAGTCCCTCCACCAGGGCTGGGCTTGAACCCAGAGCTTCGCCACTGAAGGAGGCAAAAAAGAAAGAGACTGGACACAGGGCCGCCTTCCCAGGCAGAAGGCAAAGAGTGTAGCGGCCCAAGTGTGAGAGCAACGCTGCTGAGCCCCGCGCAGGGCCACCCCATGCGGCTGGGACACCTGCAGAGCCCTCCAGGCGGCGCCTGTTCCCCAGGACCGGGGCCCCTCCAGGCCCTGGGAGGCTCTTAGAAGGACGGCTGTGTTTCTTAAGTTCTTTCTAGCCTCACTGGCCCAGAGTCTTGCCGAAACTTTGAAGCACGGGGGTGGGGGTGGGGGGTAAGAATAAAGGCAAAGAAAAAGCAACTGAAAGGAAAGGGGCGGTTCAGCGACAGCCAGCGAGCGGGTTGGCACTCTTCTCTCTTCCTGCCCAGCCTCCCAGCCTCCCGCTGCCTCGGCCTCCCTGGGCTTGGGCCCGGCCACCCACCCCGCCTTCTGCCTCATGGCTAACAACTACGAATTCAGCCCCTTGTCCAGGGACAGGTGCTGCTGCCGGCTCTCCAGGAGGTCCTGGGTCTGTCTCTGCCTCGGCCTCCTGGTCCTGGTGGCCTGCGCGGTGACCATCGCGGCAGCCTTGACGTGGTCACGGGCACCGACATCCGCGGTGTGGAACGGGACAGGCACCACCCACAACCTGTTTGAGATCGTCCTGGGCCGGTGCTACAGCTACACGCAGCTCGTCCGGCCGGACCTCAGGTGAGCAGGGCACAGCTGGGCACAGCTGGGCGGACGCAGCCCCGGCCCCGTGCGCGTCTGCGGAGGGCGCTGCGCCTGGATAGTCTTCGTTGCAGGATCAAGCAGCTCGTTGGCTGCGGGCTCCGCCCTGGTCCCTGCATGGACTCCTGTGCGGAGCCCTGCTCATTTGGGCAACGCAGACCGCGTTCCTTCTTGGGCTCCTCCACATCGTGTGCCCATTAGCAGAGCGGCGCGGGCTGCGAGGTCCGAGACGCTGCTTGTCAGGGGAGCGAGAGGCACCTCCACATGGACCCGCCGGCCTGGACCTGCGGGACCCTGGGCTCTGCGCCCTCCGCAGGGAAGCAGCCCTGGATTTCTATTCCCAGGCCCCGCTGTAAGGCTGTGCAAAAAGCGGCAGCGCTGGGGAGCCCCGCAGGGGAGCTGCGAGGTTCCACTCTGCTAAACAGCACAAAACACTCTTTCCGAAACGCCGCTTCGGCGACCCAGAGGCCGGTCCTGCTGCCGCCCACAGCGCTCAGCGCAGCGGTTCTCCCGGTCCCGCTGAGAGTTTTGTTTACAGGTAATTGAATGCTTCATTGCAAGAGAAATTAGATTCTGAGGCGCTCTTTCGGCTACACATCCAACGGGGAATGGCGCTTACAAAGCATCCTCTGAGAGGCTGAGGCAGGACGATCACAAGTTCCAGCCTGCGTGGTGACTTAAGGAGACCGCGTCTCAAAATAAAAAGTAAAGGAGAAGAAAAAAGGGGAGAAGGGTCACTTAATCAGAGGCTAAAAGAAAATCTTATTTTTATTTTCACCTTAATTTACAGAGTTAAAACGTTTTTGGTTGTTTCACCAGTTGTGATAATTCATAGGTTCTTTTAGCTGTGCCGATCCGTATAGCAAGGTAGATGCACAGAGAAACAGCGGCTTTTAGTGTTGGTGGGGATGCAAATCCGGGACAAACTCCGGTGTGTACACGTATCTACCCTGAGTCTCTCTATATCAGGCAAAATATTAATAAATTAACATTTATTTAATCATAATCCGGTTTCAGATTAAGAGACTACAGCCTGTTAATATTTTGGCAAGCACCTTTACAGACTTCATGTACTATACACACCCATCACCCACATTTGATATAAATGAGTCACTAATAATACACTGCTTACTGCTGTCTACTGAGAACTTCACATGTTAATCATTTAGCCCTTTAAAGATTGTATGGTAGTTACAATCGATATCCCCATTTTACAGATAAATAAACTGAGGGTTGAGTCAAATGCCTCAACTTGGGCTCTGGAGACTGAACTCTTCACTAGCTCAGACTCCTCATCTGTATTCCATATACTTCCTGGTCGTGTCTAGAGGCTTGAAATGGGATGCAGGCATCATAAATATGAGCTGAGCAGACTTTCTCCAGAGCACAGGGCCACTTTGTCCTTGGGTGGCTTAAGCCGTCAACTCTGGTCTCACCACCAGCTCTTAAGTCTTGGCTATATCACAGTGCGACCTTGGGAGCGCTCTCAACGGTAAACTGGAAATACTAATGATTGCATCCTCCAGGTGGCGCAATCTTCCTATCTTAAGTGTTCAAAGTCTTGCTCTGGAAATGTAGCACTCAGGCATCCTGGCGCGCTAACCGGTCACATTGAGGCCACTCACAGCTCACGGCTTCTGTCCGTCCAGCGTATCGGCCCTCCGGATAGGGCGTTGATGTCCCCATTTTTAAGTGATCGCTTTAGCATGTCTTGATATTCCATTGAGCAAATGTAACCATTTCCAGCCTACAGAAGCTTAATTTGTTTCCCACTTTTAAGATCTCATTCATTCAGCAAAATACTAGTAGAGCACCTGCTGTGTCCCAGCCCACGAGCCAACGACGTCGCAGCAGTGGGTGATAAAATTCCCACTCCTACAACACTCCTTCTGCTGGGGAGAGACATGCCCCAGGGGATGGTTTTGTCCTTGTACTTTTATGTGACCATGGGATGTTTCTGTGGGACAGAGTTCTAAGGCTGAGATTGTTAGGTCAAAATTTTTACATTAGATTTTAATATTTTCAAGTTTCTGATATTTCCACCTGCCCCCCAGAGCTATACTATTTCACACACCAACATGGATCTATCAGAGGACTTGTGTTCCCATACTCCCTTCATTGTTGAATGTTTTCCGCTTTTTTAGTTATGAGAAAAGTAGCTTCTAGTTGTTCCTCAAGAAGCAGTGAGTTTAAAAGTGTATTGCATATTTTCATTGGCTGCTTATACTCTTCTTGTGATGTTCTTGTTAATATCTTTGCTCATGTCTCTTGAGCTACATATTTGTTTTCCTAAGAGCCTCTTTCCTTCCCTTACACTGTATGTAGGCTCCTGCCCTAGGGCGAGTGTGGCACTCACACCGTAATCCCATCACTGGACTGTGAGTCAATCAGAAACTCTAGAAGCTGCCCCATGAGTGCATGAGGCTCTGGGGGGACATGTAGACACAAGCCCTAACAATTTCAAACCCTCTTATTTGAGGTCCCTTTTATGGCAGAGTACTTGAACCAAGGGCCTACACCATGCCACCTAGGGATGGGCATGAAACCCACCTAGAGGGCTGGGAGAGTTGGAAGGTCTCCAGGAAAGCAGTCTTGTTTGAAGGCTCTTGCTTTATAAAATGACCTGACCCAACTGCATCCTTTCCCCCTCTTCTGGGTCTCATGGGAGCCACCAGCACCAAGCAGGGACCTCTGGTCCAAGCCTTGGAGGGGACTCCACAAAAATCTGGAGGCATGCCTACTCACAGAGGTCACTGCTCCAGCTGCCAGGCCCCTGCCAGTGGTCAGCATGATCTTTGTGGTCAGGGAACCAAGAATGTTGTGGCAAAACTAAGTGTGGGGAAGGAATCACACCCAAGGAGGCCAGGAGGTGGCACACGGCTTTATTTTACACCGGTGGCCCTGGCTGTAATAACTTCCAACCAAAGCCAGGTGGCCAGTGTCTGGGAGCCAGTATTTTTATATGGGGCATAAGCAGGGGTTACAGATAGACAGGACAACTGTCAGGGTGTCCTGACAGTTCTTCTGATTAGCTATCAGGGTGAGGGCATTGGTTACAGGGCTAGATTCATGACTCAGTTACAAGACCAGATTAATGACCACAAAGCTTAGCTCAGTTAGGTTCAGTTATGCTCTCATGGGTACAGGAGTCAAGAAAGCAATTACAGATCTATGAATTGGTTGCTGAGCTAGGTAGTTTAAAGAGAATACAGTTTTTTTTTAATGTAATTGGTTGTTGCAAGGTCTTGCTACACAGCTTGGACTTGTGGTGACACTCCTGCTTTCAGGCCTCCCCAATGTTGGGATTACAGGCATGTTGCACTATGCCCAGACTCTGGCCAGCTCAGCCTGCCCTGGGAGTGGGGCTGGTGCAGCATATGGTGCTGGGGATCGAACCGTGGTTCCTGCACTTATTCCACTGATCCACCTCCCCAGTCCCTCACTTTTATGTTTTAATAATTGTGCATACGTTTTTTGAAAAACACTCTGGAGGGGATTTTTTGGAAGATGGCAGAGTGGTAAAGAGCAGGCACTTTAATCTACTGAGCTGTCTCACTGGCCCTGAAGAGAGCATAGTTTTAAATAGAACAATTTTTCTTGTACAGTATTTGCATTTCAGCAAGAAGGGGTGCAAGATGTTGAGAAAACACAGGGAACTGGAGAGTAAATAGAATGTCAGCTTCCTTTGTGCATGTCTCTAGGACTGAAGGGCTGAGGAAAGTGGGAGGATGGTGTGGGTGGGGATTGGGAGATGGTTTTTGTTTTGGAGCAACAGCTCAGCAGTAAATCCCTCCACTGTGGAGAGGATGATAATCTTGCTTTTTCAAGCAAAGAGGGAAGTGAGAATGGACATCAGAAATGTGAAGAATAAATGGAACAAGAGCTAACATTTTTATTCTTTCAAATGGCTCTGATGGTTTTCTAGTGATAAAAGTGAAACATACCCATTATGCTGTTTTTTTTTTTCTTTTTTTTTTTTGTGGAACCGGGGATTGAACTCATGACCCTGTGTTTGCTAAGCAAACACTTATTCTACTGAGCTATCTCCCCAGACCCTTATACAGTGTTAGAGAAAGATAAAAAATAGAAGTGTGTAAAATCACTTAATCCCCAAAGTGAGATTCAAAATAGTGGAGGATACTACACCTGAACAAACAAAATGTATGAACAAACAGACAATATAAAGTAAGGAGACATTCAAAAGAAAGTTCTGTACCTGTTTAAATGAGTAGTGTCAGCATACATCGTTGTATTGGTCTAATTCAACTTTCTTTTGCTTTAAAATTGGCTAAGCTGTTTTCCTTTTTCTATAATAATGCATCAGATGTGGAATATCTACATTGTAGAAGGTTATTCCACATATTTAGTCCTGGAATATGTTGAAGTAATTGGTACACTTGGGAAGAAGCATTAGAAACTGTGCTTTTATCTGGACCTTTCTCTCTTTGCCTTGATATTGTTTGTGGTTTTTTTTTTTTTTTTTTTTTTTTTTTTTTTTTTTTTTTTTTTTTTTTTTTTTTTTTTTTTTTTTTTTTTTTTTTTTTTTTTTTTTTTTTTTTTTTTTTTTTTTTTTTTTTGCATTTGATACAGGGTCTACAGAGTCTTACTATGTAGATTGGACTTGTAGCGATTCTCCTGTTTTCAGCCTCCTAAGCAGTGGGATTATAGGAGGGTGCCACCACGATTAATCTGTGTATTCTTTTTTTTATTATAACTGTCAAACAAATATAATTATTTCTGCTTTTGACACTTTATAGATTAAATATTGTGAAATTCATAGTAAAATTATCTCAGCTCTCAGAAGCAAGAGTTAAAGTATCAAAGTATCAGTCATGAAGTCTAAGTTGACAATAATTAAATATCCTTGGAAATTCACCAAGGGCAAGAAAGACTGAGAAAATATAGAATGACTACAAGAGATTTAAAACTATCAAATAATGTTTAAACCTTAGATTAGAGACAGTTGTTTGCTTTTGAAGACTCACTTTTATAATTTTTTTTTTTTTTTTTTTTTTCGGAACCAGGGATTGAACTCAGATCCTTGTGCTTGCTAGGGAAGCACTTATTCCACTGAGCCACCTACCCAGCCCCTCACTTTTATGTTTTAATAATTGTGCATACGTTTTTTGAAAAACACTCTGGAGGGGATTTTTTTGGAAGATGGCAGAGTGGTAAAGAGCAGAGGAAGAATCTCTCTCTGAGTTGGTGTCTAGATGGTGGATTATTGCAATGTGAGGAAGAGAAGAAGGAGGGAAGTGTGTCCAGCAAGGATTTGAAACAAGAAGTGGAGCTCATGGGGAGATAGAGAGAGACTTCAACAATGAAGAAGGTGCTAGGAAGTGGCACATGCGCCCTGAGTGTTGATTACCTGCATGGGAGGGAAAGTCCAAGCCTGCAGACACGCAGTGACTACCGGCAACCCCCGAGGCCTCCATGGAGAAACACTCCAGTGGAGCGGAGTAGTGGACACAGTGGGCTGCAGTGGCTAGCACATTATTTAGGTTTGGATGTCCCTCACAAAAGGCCAACTGGCCATTAGCTGTCTTGGAAAAGGGCTGCCTGAGCTTGGAAATCAGAGCAGCTGTAGGCTGGCAGATAAGGTAGGAAAGAGCTAGAGGAAGCAGACAAAGCAGCACACAGGTTGGCAGGGAGCTGAGTTCGTGTCAGCAGGAGGCACATGGCCTGCTGCAGGATGAGCAGAGTGGGCTCCTGCCTCAGGGCCACAAACATGCCGAAAGAAACTTCAGCGGAATGAAAGCTGCAGTCTTGGGGGGGGGTAACCATTTCCCCATCTAAATCTATGGCTGGCTTTCTGGGGGTTACTCCTCATGGATCTGGACTCTGACTGCCCACTTACTCAACCAGTGACAGAAGAGACACTCCTTGAAGTAGACTCCCCTACCCCACTTATTTTCTTTCTTGTTTTTTTTTTCTCATTTAATTTTGTTTTGCTTTCATTTTTTTTTTTTCTTTTTTTTTTCTGGTCTTTATATTACTGAGAACATTGTTTCCAGTTTTGTTTGTTTTTCCTGAATTTTGGGGAAAGGTCTACAGGGTGTTCAGGGTCTCACTACTACATCAGACTCATAGTGATCCGCTGTTTACAGCCTCCAAAGAGCTGGGATTATGGGTGTGCACCACCACTCCTAGCTTCAATCATCCCCAGGGGCAGGACTGGCATGGCAGGCCCAGGGATCAAATCCCCAGCCCTTGCACCTGCTTATAGGTGCTTTAGTCCGCTGAGCTATTTGGCTGGTCCTGTTTCTAGTTTTTTTATATTGTTGTATTCTATTGTCTTTTTCTCTGGTCTTCTCGCTTTTCCTCCTGTCTTCTTCACCAGTTGCCCAAAGCTTACCCAATCTTGCTTTGTCTTCCAGCCTTGCTTCTAATCTCTTCCTCTTCTTTCGTTTCTCTATTTCTCCAACCTCTTTTAAATTTAGTCCCTGAGGGTAAACTTATTACCCGGAATATTTACTGCATGAAATTTTCTTGTTTGTTTTAGATTTTGTTGTAAAACTATAAATCTAGCTGTTATGGTCAAAGGTGGCAAATTAATAGCTACCACAGTTTGTCATTTTCAAGGCTGTATTTGATGCTATGGTAATTGTTGGTTGTAATACTTTTGTTAAGGTGACATAAAGGTTGTAATCAATTGTTCTTTATGGTATGCCAAGAATGAAATTGCCTAAGGGTCATAAAAAAGACTAGAGGCTAGTGCTGAAGAACCAGTCAGTGCATTAGCTGCTATATGAGACAAAGAAGAATGTAAGATTGATTGGAGTCCATGAAGATGCAGAAGACACACAGATGGTGGGAAAAAAACCTGATTACAGAAAATTTCCCAAGCAGGAAAAAGAATCTGACATCCAGCTAAGTGATGCATATGGAACTCTAATTATCCATGATCAAAACAATTCAACAGCACGACATATCACTGTCAAGATTCCAGAAATTCAGCACTATATCAGAATATTCAGGGGCCTGGGAGATGGCTCAATAGAATAAGCTCTTCCCTGGCAAGCGCAATGGCCTGAGTGCAATCCCTGATTCAGAAAAAAAAGAAATAAAATTAAAACTTGTTAGAGAGAAGAAACAAATCACCTATAAAAGGAAGCCAAGTAGAATCACAGTAGACTTCTCAATATAAACTCTCAAGTCAAAGGGGTTTACAATGAAGTGTTTCAAATGTGAAAAGAAAAACACTTCTAACCCAGAGAGATGCATCCTTTAAAACTATTTTTTCAAAATTGATGGAAAAATAAGATATTTCTATGATAAAGTGCACCTGACTAAATTTATGACCACCAAACTAGTATTCCAAAATTTTCTGACGAACATTCTAGAAAAAGATAATGGGAGGTATAACTCCACCAACCCCAACACAATGAACCCACCAGACAAGGTAAAGCAATGATATGGAGAAGGGGAAAGGGGAATTAAGAGCAGAAAGATAATATGACAAGGATAGGTCAACACATATGAGTTATGACAATCAGTGTAAGTCTTCTCATTTCACCAATCAAAAGTAACAGCCTGGCAGACTGGATCAAGAAAGAAGATCCAACAATATGCTCAATGCAAGAAACAAATTAAATAAAAAAGAAATTCATAGATTAAAAGTCAAAAGATAGAAAACAATATTCCATGCAACAGAAATCTAGAAAACAGCAGAGGTAGCTATTCTATCTGCAGACGATGTATTTGAAGGCAAGACTGATTAAGAGAGATGAAGAAGATCGCTACATGCCTGTAAAGGGAACAATCCAAGAGGAAGTGATAACAGTCATAAATATATATGCATCAAATGCTAGTACACTCAACTATATAGAATAAGTGTTAATGGACATGAAAAGTCAAAGAAGCACTGGTACAGTTGCAATAGGGAATTTCAATACCTCACTGTTACAGTTATCCACACAATAAGTCACAAAGAAATGTTAGATCTGAACCAAACCTGTGAAAAAATGGACTTAGTAGATGTGTACAGGGTTTCCCACCCCAAAACATCAGAATACACTTTTTTGGACAACCCATTCAGGCCCCCTTCTGTCTCTTTCTTAGACAGCTTTGTTTTCCTGATAAATATATTCTGCTCTTAAAAAAGTAAAGAAATGCGTGTTCCTGGTGGTAACAATCTAAAAAGTCTGTGCATCCCATAGAATTACCTACTGATAGTTTTATGTTTTATGATGTAGTACCTATGTTTCTTTTTCCTACTTTCAAACTTGTCTCGGCAATTTCACATCTATAATAATGTTACAACTATTCTTCAATAAATATAAAATAAAAAATAATAATCATTTTCTCAGCTTTCGATGAAGTGTTTTCCAAAATAAGCCACATACTAGTGCATAGAACATGCTTAAATAAATGCAAAGAAATTAAAATTATCCCATGCCTATTAGCAGGCCCTAGAGCAATGAAACTGGCAATCAATGGTAAAAGAAATCACAGAAAGTTTATGAACACATGGAAATTAAATAAAATCATCCTAAATAGCTATTGATCAGAGAAGAAATTAAAGAAAGAAATTAAATACTTTCTACAATTAAATGATAATGCCAGTATTTATGGCACACAATGAAAGCAGTCCTATGAGAAAAATTTACAGTGGTAAATACCCATATCAGAAAAATAGGGTGAGCTCATATAAAATACTTAATGTTGAACCTTAAGCTTCTGCAAAAAAGAAGAGCAAATAAAGCCCAAAGCTCATACAGGGAAGTAAATTATAAAGATCAGGGCAGAAATTAGGGATAGGGAGATTGCTCATT
>PVKA01023386.1:0-35754 GCA_004027165.1 Ctenomys sociabilis
TGTTGCTAGAATCAGAATTCTCTGCTGTTCAATCCTGTAAAAATCTTGATTTTGAAATTCGTATTGATGGGGAACTATTTGATTACCTCTACTAGGCTAGTCTCTGTCTTTGGATGATAAAAAGCCAAGCAGAGAAGGAAACTTACCCTTTCTTAGGTTCCATGCACAATTAGCACTACCAAATTGATGGAGGTGCTCAGAAAGGAAGTGCAAGAATGTACTCTTTCATTTACTTTGGAAATACTTTTCTGACACAAGCAGATTCCAGCATCTTCTGTGTTAACATTGGAATGAGGATTTCACATAGAACCAGCTTCTTGAAAAAGATGTGCATTTTCTGAGTAGTTGTTTCATTCATATTGTTCTTAAGAAAACTGAACATTTTTATTTTACTGATTTCTATTTTTCCTATGCGAGGATTCCTACAGCGAAACTCCCTGCTTCACAATGGCAATTTTATAGAAACCTACTACTGCACTTCTATATTGTGATTAAAACCTCAGTGTTCAACCCAGTGATGCAATTTGAGGAAGTTTTCCTAAAGACACCATCAGAAATTTAGACAAATCTCTGATAAATTGTACATTAAAACTAATTCATGATCAAAATGAGAACAGCCTGACATATGTATGTGATGGTTTCCAAAACTATGATTAGGTTGATGATGGCTTTACCTGATTTTAATAATAATTTCAATGACAAGAAAAATTTTATGTCAAAAATACAGGATTCAGCACTTTGTTAATAGAATCTGAATTATATATATATATATTTTTTTTTTATTTATAAAATTGATACAGAATTTAATTTTGTGAAATATACTTTTTAATGAATATTTAATTTTGTAATAATTTTAGATTATATCTCCAAAAATTAAGGAATGATATACTCAAAATAATAAAAATGAAGAAAAATGTATAAGTCTGAATGCTTCCTATTAAGAAAAATTGATAGGAAGTAACTGATCAGTTATATGATGTGGAAGGCAAGTTTCACAAAAGTGTACAGACAACTTATAGAAATCTGAATTGTCTGACAGTAAAAATAATGAATCAGAATGAACACCAGACAGAGATAGGTTAAATTGCACTTTTGCCCAAGGCAAAATGTCATAAGGTCAACCATGTGTAACTGTACATTAATATGAGATTTGAAACCTGGGAAGTTTGTAGATATTTAATAGATATTTGGGCCATCTGGTAAAGATCCCAGGTATAGCATATTGCCCAATGACATAGCACTTACCTGGCAAGTGCAGGGTCCTGAGTTCATTTCCTTGTACCAAAACATAAAAGATCCTAGGAATAAGAGTCAAAGTTAATCTGTATAGGAAGGATGAACATCCCAGGCCAGAAGAGAAATTCAAGTGAAAACCACACCAAGACTTCATCTTTCCCCAGAAAAAAATGGCTAACATCAAGATCAAATAACAAATGCCACCATGGATACAGGGTAAAGAAGGATTTCTACAGTGTTGGCAGGTATGCACAAACATTGAAAATATCAGTATGGAGATTCTCAAACAAAAATATAGAATATAGACATTTCATTTAATTTGGCTATTCACTTTCAGTTTATCTTCCTGAAAGAGTTAAAGTTGCTTCGTTGCAGTGATACATGAATAGTTAAATTGTGGAAGCAACCTATACATCCATCAACACAATGGATGTAGGATAAAGGAAATATGACATTTACACACAACGGAAAAAAAAATAGAAAAGATCCACCTTGCCCCTTAATGTTCAATGAAATAAATCAAACCTAAGATTGGGTATTTCACGGTTTCTCTTACAAGAAACCCAAATTAGAAATAAAGACCAGCATACATGATAGATAATAAGAAGCAAGGGGACAGGTTTTTCTCAAACAGGAAGGGGATCAAGAGATGGCAGGGCTGAGATCAAGAGAAGAGGAAGTAAAGGAGACAATGAAAAAAAGAAAAGGATTCCACATGGGGAATAGAAATAATATGTACTACAAACAGCTACTGATAAAAATACATAAATAAAACATCTAAGAAACTGAATGTGCTAGTGACATAGAAAAAGCTTATAATTTTATACCACTATGCAAGGAAACAGATAACTTCAGAGCCTTAGGCAAAAATAGAAATACATGCATTTAAGAGTTTTTGCCTTGTACATAGGTACACCCACTTCCTCAGACCTGGGTTCTAAAAATGGGCCAGGGACTTCTTGGTTTTGCTAAGACCATTCATCAAGAATTTATACTAGACCATAGCTAGCATTGCTCTCTTTGCCAGGGCTTCTAAAAAGAAAGCCAGGTAATCCTTTTTCAATAAGCTCTGTTCTACTTTTAGCAACATAAGTACTGTAATTACCAATAGATCCTTGTTTCTCTATTGTTCTTCTACCTGCGTATTCCCAAAGATGAGAAAAGCTTAAAGTTCATTAAGAGTGTTTATATCTCAAGGATACGAGTCTTTTTGATTGTTGTTTGTTTTTATGTTTTAGGAAGGGTCTACAGGTTGTTCAGGATCTCACTACTAGATCGGACTCATAGTGAGCCGTCTGTTTACAGGCACACCACCATGCCCAGTCTCAACTGCCATCTCAGTGTGCCCTGAGTGTGGGGCCAGCACTGCAGGCCCAGGGATAGAACCTCGGGTCCCTGCTCCTATTTTGCATGTGCTTTAATCTGCTGAGCTATTTGCTTGCCCTAGAGTATTAGTTTTAAACTGGGTTACTGAGGAAGCCTTAGCTCAGATTTACTTTTATGTGATGACAATAATTATATATATATATATATATATATATATATATATATATATAGTTTATGATTTACCTAAATATAAAATTGGCTTTAATTGTACATGTATTATCTAGTATTATCATTCTTACTGAAGCAAAGCTGAAGTGGATGATAACTTTTCCTGGTGAGCATTTGATGAATATTGAAAATAACTGTTTTACTTTCCATCAGTGTGGAGAAATTCCAGAACAGAATGGTGTGTGGGGGACCCTGTTTCTCTGCCTGTCACTTCACATCCGAATCCCAGAATAAAGCCATCCAGCAGTGATGTTACGCTTGCCTAGTCAGCAACTTGATACTGCATCTGAAGTTTAAACGGCAACATAATTTCACATTCTGTGCATTCAAATTGAATTCAAAAGTAGAGTTTGAGTAGGAAACGTCTGAATATCAGAGCTTATTATTTTCTGTCGCTGAGCCAAAGCTGGAAAACCATCTCAGGTGTGGCTTTACTTTACCTGCCCCTCCGAGACACAGCTGAACTGCTTGCTCAGGATATCATGCACCACTCAGTAAGAGGGCAAAGCGAACAATTGACTTCACGATTTACCAGCTGTGCGCAACTGCTCAGGGAATATAACGAAGTTATTTATAAATAACTGTTAAATGTCAAACATTAGGTCAGAGTTTTACATAGAAGAACAGAGTAGAGAAGGAAAACTGATAGTTTTATACATTATTTCATTGTGACAAGATCTATTCAATTATCCTTACAGAAAGAAAACAATCTTAAGATTGTTTTCAATCTTAAATGCTCCAACATTTACTTACAAATTCTCTATTTTTCAATGCTTTATTTGAATGATCTAAGAATAGTTATTTGATGGTCAATTTTTGATTGTATACAATGATTTTTATACAGTTTTAAAATGTATGCATATTAGTATTTTCTGTATAGTCAGAGAAAAATTTCCACTAAATTATTACATTTCAATGATGTTGCATATAGTATATACCAATTAATAGTGATTCATTATATTTTCAAGGGAGAGATAAATAAATAAAACAAAAATCATATGGATTTGATTATATTTTTCTCTCCCAGCTGTTCTTAGACTTCTATTGATAGAGTGAAATACACATTTGCCATATTGCCCATTTGCCACTGTATATATTGCTCATAAATGTTTAAAGTTAAGTTTATCAATTCATATATTTTAATATGCCTACATCCAAATTGGTATGCAGTTCATCATTATATTGACTGAATTTTATAGGTAAAATTCTTCAGAGCATTATATGAGATGAAATTAAGCCCGCTGGTGTAAAGTGGAACTTGGTTTTCATTTGTCAATTATTGTGCCCTGTATCTTAATCTACCATTTTATATTTAACAGCCCTTAAATGAAGCTTGTTAGTTTGTTATAATCATATCATTGGACCTATCATTCCAATTGCTGGAAAGTACTCAGACTGACTATTAGAAATAAGTTTACAAAGTTTTTGCAGTGCAGATTTATTAACAACTTAAGCTCATTGCAAATACAAAGAAAATTTTCACAATGGATGAATGACAGATTAAACATCAGAGGTGAGCATAGAACCTCAGGGTCATAGAACTCTCAGATCTACAGCAACTGACTCTTCTTGCTCCAGATTATACTGAATTGTTAAGTACATTTTAGACATGTGCATATCCGAGAGAATTCTGGTGAAAGGATGTCTGGAAACTATTCGTAAGGTGTTTGGTGCTCTCGCAAAACTTCTTAAAACCCTGACCACCTTGGAGCACACATGGAGCTAAAAATAAAGGACGTTTGTTTTCTAAAGTAGTTCCTAAAGCTGACTCAGCTAAATGAGGTGTTAATGGTGCAACCATATGAGTTGCTCCGAGACACTGAGCATAATAAATATGTTTTGTTTTGTTTAGTTTTCTGAAATCAAATCAAATCTGTTTCAGAGCTTCTACTAAGGGAGCGAGGTAGGTGTTCAATAGAAGTACTAAGTAACCGCCTTTTCAATCTGGGAAGCCCCGAGCCTTCCAGCAAGAGCCCACCGCTGTTCTCTCTCCAGGATTGTCTGCGCTGCTCGCATTCCTGCCGCTATGCACCGCAGCTGTGCTGCTGTCCTGGTACCATGTAGCGGGTGATGCAGTCCTACGGAGACTTTCTAGGTCCAGAGACCTTGTTCAGCAGTTGGAGCATCTCCTCTCCCTTCCCCTGAGAAGGTCTACGTGAGAACCCGACCTTGGCTCTTAGAAAATCCCTCCAATGCAGGCTGAACCGACCCCATGAAGGCTAGGGGTTGATAATGGAAAGGAAAAGCCTGTGATCCTCCCTGTGCACTACAGGGAGAAAAGCTTTTCATCATTGCTTCTTGAAATGACATTTTCCTCTCAAATTTACATTTGATTTACTGATTTCCCGTGTGGAATTTGTACCATTTAGGTGAGAAACAAGTTCTCTCCATCCACTTTTATACAATTTCTGAATTTCATTTGCATATTTTGAGTGTAATATTCCTTCAATATATAAATTATAGGTACTATTACCTTAACTCATTTAAGAACATTGTGTTCATTCAAACCTATGATTCTTGATGTAGTCTATGTAAAAAAATGAAAATAAAAAACTACTGAATTAACTCCTAATACACTTGTTTGTTGTTTTTACTGTCAAGCCCTTAAATCAAGTGCTATATCAAACAAATTGGTCTTGAATTCATTCCTGCTTTCTTCTTCCATGCTTTGTCAAACTTTACACTACAAAATGGGAAAGAATCAAAGACAAATATAATTTAGATAATTTTAAAAAGCCATGAAGATGTATTTGCATTATCTTACTAACCAGTCAGATGACTCATAATGCAGAGAATAAGATAGAAAGGGTACCTTCTCACTTATTTTATCCTTACTTGAACATATTTTACACACAAAGTCATTAAAAATTTACATAGGATAACATACAATGCTTTGATGCATAAAAATGTTCCATAATACTGAAGTCAGAGCCAGCCCTGACAACTTACTGTCTTTGTGAGATCTTATTTCAAAATAAAAAGTTAAGAATGGGTTTGGTTTTATTTACTCTTCCTGGTGAGAACCTGAAAGAGTAAGTAAAATCTGAAAGATATGATAGATACTATGAACAGAAAAGAAACTGCTCAAAAAGGAAGAACACCTGGGATGAGGGAAAGGAGAGAAGAAATAAAGAAGAAATGTCAAATAACGTGCACTTTTATGATATTTAGGATAATTGTACTACTAATTTCTATTTGTTAATTGAAGGGGAACAGTTAATACTTAAATATTAAATATTGTGCCCAATTTTACAGGTTTAAATCTGATAATCTGAATAGCTAACTAGAGCATAGCAATGTGCACTATAACAACCATTGTTGAATTCCTGTCATCTTGTTTTCTTGAAATTCTTTGTTTATAATGTCCATTTTCTATAAAGAAAAACAGAAAATAAATTAATTTCTTTTTTGAAAAAGAAAAAAAAATAAAGCTGTGGAAAAAATAGGGCTGGGGGTTTAGCCCTGTGTTATGGTCCTGGATCCAATACTCAGTACTCTAAAAACAAATCAGGTTAAGTATATTCATTGAAATATTACTAATTGCTCCAAAGATTAAATCTTTCAAAAGCCTTTTTTATATTCCTCAGATGTATTTTTGAAGTGTCTATGCAGTATGCTACTATGGTTCACAGTCACCCTCCTATACAATAAGACACCACAACTTCTTAGTCCTACGTGAATCAGGACCCTTTGATAAGCCCTTTTCCTGCTACTTCATTCTCCAACATTCTCCTTCCAACTCCTCTAAGATCTACATTGGTTTATTCAGTGTAAGTGCAAATTCATGTGACACTTTTCTGTGAGTGGCTTAGATCAGTTAACACAATGACCTCCAATTGTATCCACCTTGTCACAAAATAAGATTTCCATTTTTGCTTGTGAATAAAATCCATTGTTATATATATTCATAGATGGACACATAGATTGCATACATTGCTTGACTCTTTTAAATAGACCTACAATAAACATGAGGGTGCAAATGTCTCTTTTACATGACCCTGCTATTTTAAAGAAGCTATATTCTTTAAAATTTCATCAATGTTTTAATCAAACTTTAGCATTTTTAACTTGTGATTGAAGAGCAGATTGTTAGGCCAAAGATAAAACTTTTGCTTAGGTGGCACAAGCAATTTACCTCTAAGTTGTTCATCTACAACCGAGGGCCAAAATAAATGATTAGCTCTTAGATTGCCGGTCAAGAGCAAGTATTTAAATTTAGGATTGAATACGTAAGTGGAAATCAATTATTCAACTATCTTTTTGAATGTATTATTGGACTGTGTTGCTAACAGATTTTTAATCTAAATTTAACTACCAGGAATAAAGGAAATTTTTCATTTCTTTGAACAAAGCTTTTTCTAACCAAGCTAAATTTTACGGAGTTTTTCATTTTTCTCCTATTAAGCAAACTGAAATCTTATAGGACTAAAAGAGGAATTGACAAAAAAGAATCTTATTATTCTTTTCATATAAGTAGCAGCTGCATCACATAGGATCAAGTCCCACTCTTTTGTATTTGCTTAAAACTTATATCAAAATATTATTTACATTTTAGGGCCAACCAAAGAGTGCTGGGGATTAAAGTGCCTTCAACCACTTGGAAAATAACAAGGTAGAAAGTATTAATTATTGAATCTTTGATGTAATTCAGGTATAAAAAATAAGATACACAAACAGCTACACTCGCTTTCTTTACTAATAAGAGTCATATGCTATAATAATTTCTGTAAGTATAATATCATGTATGCACCTTCTATGATACCAAAACATAAGAAAACAGTTTGCAATGTATTAATTTATCAAATTCATCTTGTCAAGGTATCTTAAAACTGTCTCATTGATATTTGTACTTCAATAAAACAAAAAAAAATTAAGGGAAAAAAATAAAATCAATAAAAAAATAATAAAAAAATATAAAGCACCTTCAAGCAGGCAGAAGGGGCTTGGAGTTCAGCCCCTCAGCCTACCTTGCCGGCCCCACCCCTGGGGTGCACCGAGAGGGCAATTGAGACTGGGTGTGGTGGTGGGCGCCTGTAATCCCATCTCTTGGGAGGCTGTAAAAAGGTGGATCATTACAAGTCTGATCTAGTAGTGAGACCTTGAACACCCTGTAGACCCTTCCCTAACAGAACCACAAAAAATAAATAAATTTAGTTTTAGGATTGGATATAGAAATATTTAAAATAAAATATGTTAATTTTTCTAATTCAATAATCTATATTAAATTCTGGTAGAAAATCAAATACTGTAATTCTGTCTTACACATATAAATTCTTTTTCACTGAAATATTCACCAATATGGAATATCAGCCTTGGAAATGTGACCAAAGGACAGGAAGTCTTGAGACTTTCTTAAATTTGGGGTATTATTAATAGTGCGTGAATGCACTGAGTCTCACAGACTTTAAAAAATGGTAATAAATGATAACTTATAAACCAGATTTGTATTTCTGTAATTATAGATTGATGACCCTTTAACAAATTAAAAATAATATTTCCATTCTTCATTCATACATTTTGTTTAGATGTTTTACTCTGCGTAATATTCAAGCTTAATTTTTCTAATGACTCAGGTATGAAATAATTTATAGCCAGGTCGGAGATGCAGAGATGAGCATCAGATTGGTGGTAGGATAATAAAACTGAGCTTGGATGTAATCCAGATTTCTCAAACATGAATTGAAGGGAAACTGCCAATAAGCTGGGATAAACTGTGAAAGACAGTCACTGTTTCCACTATTGGTAAGAACAATGGTTTTCAGTTGAATTTAGGTTGAACATACTCAAGTTTTCTATTGCTTTGCTTACCTAGAATACTTCAAATGAATGCTACACAAATCATCCATATGCAGGGACTGTCTTTTGAAGAATGTTTTAAATTCAGTTGTCATATTACTGCTAGGAGGAACAGAGAACTATCAAATGTATTTTCACTAAGCCAGTGACGAGAGCACCAGGTCTTTTGCTTTATTTTCTCATAAGGAAATCCTTGCTTCCCTAAGACTACAGTGTTCTGGCATCTATTTCTCCTGCTTCACTGAGCATTCAAAAATGAGGCAAACAGGCTCCTACAGCTGTTTCTCATAATAAAACATGATTCAAATATTTCCATACTTAAGAGACACTCTCCTCATATGGAGAGTGGCTGGACCTCAGAGAACCCACTCTTACGCCTGAGGTTCAACTTCTTTCTTTAATGTTGTGTAATGATTAATCCCATCCCATCATTGTTGGCTTCTTATCAACACAGTCTTGACCCAAGTATATATTCTAGTTTTTCCCACTAATTTTTTATGACTTAAATAAAAGGGAGATAGCTAAAGATTCAGTAAATAGAAACAGAAATGAATGTAAAAAGAAAATTCATCTTTATAATGTGCTTTATATAATGCTTGTTACTGTTGCCAACTTGGTATCTATTCCTTGGGTGTTATTCTTAGCTGGCCCCATGTGAAGCAATACATGAACCTTCTCTCAGAACTCCCTCCATCTTCCTCCACTGCCAAAAGTTCCCGAGGACATAGAAACAGTTCAAAGCCCTGGCTGCCCAAGAGAAGCTGAGTGGGAATTTGGGTTCATCTGACAAATCTCTTAATCGGTGAATGCTTCCAGTATTTCTCCTGCAAAACATCTTGATACTAAATAAACAATAATGAGAAAGCAATAAAAGGTATCATGACTAAATGACCACTATGAATAGTTGGATCAAATTCTGTTTGACATCAAAGTCTTTGGCAGGCTCATGAATGAAAATAATGCTAATTGTTTTAATGTGTGCAAATTAAAAAATATATAAAGTTTCTATTTTTAATTTGAAAACAATAACCAAGAGGTGAAGTAAACTTCAGTGGTAGGATGAGTACCTTATGTGTGGCAGGCTCTGAGTTCATTTCTCAGCACCTTAGGTAACTAAATAAATAAAGTAAAAAGCAAATATAAACTCAGAACTACAAAAAATAGTGCGAATACATGCATGGACACTTGGGAGCTGGTGTTCTCTACTTTAGGTATCAACTAATAGACATTTTGGTGATGGGATTGTGCACATAATTTTGAGAGTGTGGTTGTAGGTGAAACCCTACTTCCCCAGTTTTGAGATTATATTTGAAGTGGAACCAGGCAAGAGAACTATGTACTTTCTGACTTCTGCTGGGCTTCCACCATCTGTCTTGTTCCTCTAAATCATTTTCTTCAGCACTAGAACAGTAGGTGTGGGAGTTTGGCAAGATAGCTCAGCAGACTAAGCACCTACTTTGGCAAGCACAGGAACCAGGGATTGATTCCTGGTCCCACCGCTGGGACGTGCTAAACCAGTGAAGGAGTCCAAGTATGGTGGTGCATGCCTGTAATCCCAGTATTGAGGAAGCTTAAAACAGGAGAATCACTTAGAGTTAGAGCTGCACAGTGAGACCCTGTACCAAATACCTAAATGGAAAAGCAAAGTAGAACAAAAACAGTAGGTGTGTATGAGTGATAGTCCTGTCCTTTTAAAATAGGAAAATGATACATCTTCCCTGTCCACACTTCTTTCTTTCATCCTGATCTCCCTTGAATATTCTGTATAAGTCAGGGTTTGCAGCAAGGACCTACTCAGTCTGACATCATTTTGCCTACTTTCCTGCTCACTTGTCCTTCGGGACTCTACTGGGATGAACCAGCATGGCCAGCTCCTTCTGAGCAAACCCCTCATGCGTGGAGTTGTGGCACTTACTCTCAAAACACCAAAAGCATCACCTGACCTCTAATTGAGCTTCATTGGCTAGAAAATAAAGACAGTAATAATAATTGGATAAATCATTTTTAAAAGATGAAATGATGGCACAGTTATAAAGTACCTGGTAAAAAGTCTAGCAGAGCAAAAGTTCTTAGTGGTAACTAACATTTCTTCCTAGCAGAATAACTAACACCACCTCAGTGGTCCTATGTATCATGTTTTCAACCATCTCCTTCATTCCTATCCAAGTCCATATGGCTTGGTGTTTTATGCTATAATTACAGCTGGGAAAGAGTGATTACATTCATTACCTACCCTCTAGATATTATTACACTAGGGATTTCCTTTAAAAATAATGTTAATTTTTGTATATGTCTTTCCCAAACAAAAACATGCATTTTTTCCAATAAAGGGAAACATAAACCAGAAGCAGAGCCTGTCTGGAAGTTTTTGAAAGTATAAACATATGTTTATTATTGTGCACACAACTGTAATTTCACTGTAGTTGGCTAATTCTGATTATATTTGGCTTATGTCCTTTACAAAGAATTCGTTTGCATTTTGTATAATTTTAAAAACTGTTCTCAGAAAGCCATTATATGTGGAAAATTTCTTTCCTTTCCTTTGATTATTGTTTGGAAAAACAATTTGATAATTCACTGTGGTTATCGATTCTACAATCTAGAAATTCATAGCAGTCATAGTTTGTCTTACAATGTGTCAACATTCAGAAGTAAATGAAGTACTTTAAAGTATAATTTTATAGCAGTTTAGCACATTTATGAAGAGGTAATGATGTCTTTGATATCATAAATATATATTTGTTTTTTTTCATAAATATATATTGTGACAAATATTACTTCAACATTAAAGAAAAGAAAATTTAAAGTGCTTAATAAATCAGAGTATGTCACAAGAGACTGCTAAGAAAGAGTACAAGAAGGTATCGTTTCCAGGCCTTTTTATTTCTGATTTTTTCTTTTTATGCAGCTCTTGTTCAATTTTCAGCCTCCCCAGGGCTGGGATTTACAGGCGTGTGCCACCGCGCCTGGTCTCTGTGGCCAGCTCAGCGCACGTGGGGCCAGGGCCGGTGCAGCTGGTAGTGTTGAGGATCCAAGTTCAGTCCCTGCGCTTGCCTAAGCACACGTAGTCCACTGAGCTATCTTACCGACCCTCATATGTTTTTGCTTCCAAGCATCCTCTCACTCATTGTTTTCCTTGTTTGTTTTATTCCTGTATATTCTTATTTTATTCATTTCTGGTTTTAATCCTCATGGTCCATTACTTTTTCATAAAAAAACTTTACATTTTAACAGGTATTTGAGAATAATTTAAAGGTAACTGGACATAATTTTATCTTTATGATTTGTATGCTAGTTTGTTTTTTTCTTACAGATCTAAGAAAATGAAAGAAAAAGAAGTAGAAAATAAGAGAAAACATGTTTACTCTTAAGGTACACATCTTATGGACACATGTCCTGAGAAATTTTGGTAGCTGAAAGTAACAAATAAAAGGAAAGTTGTACGGTAAATGCAGCATCTCAGGATACACAGAAATAATAAGAGACAAAAGGTGATGTGCTGTGCATGGAAGGATAATTGTTAAGTCACTTTCAGATTAACGTGCCAGGGCTCGAAGATGGCCCAGTGACACGGCACCTGCCTGGCAAGTACAAGGTCCCGAATTAGATTCTAACTCTAATAATAATGACAATAATAACAACAACTTGCCGGCCCAGATATATTTTTGGCATTATAAGAATGTCTTTCATGTTGTGTAACATGTAACAAAAGAAGTGAGAGTGCAGATATGTCATTAAGGTAACTTTTACTTCAAGATTTAATATATACAGGGGACAGGAAGTTGGCTCAGTGGAAAAAGGTCTTCCCTGGCAAGTGAGAGGGCCTGAGTTCAATCCCTGGTTCCACCAAAAAAAAAATAAATAAATAAAAAGATTTCTTATATAATTCTTTAAAGAAACCTAATTTTTTTTTCATGTAATATACTCTACCACTTATAGTTTCATTGTGCAACTATTTCCTTACTACTCTTTTCTCTTTCCTCAATTTCCTGCATTCTTTAATGTCAAATTCCATTCCCACTTTTTTCATCAAATCGTTGTGAATTTATTGCAGTCATATTTATTAACCTTCATTCCTAAGAATCATACAAGTGCAGCACAAGATTCTAGGCTCTCATTAGACTGCATTGGTTAGAAAAGTGTAGTAATGTAGAAACTTGGACAAAGTTCAGATTCAGTTGATACATGTGCTGGAGTTTCAGCCTTAAATGGTGCTATCTGTAAGTAACAGTAAATCAACAACAAAATTACGTGCAAAAATTAACATAAAATGAGTTATGGTGCTAAAATTTTTAAACTAAATGACAATATCAAGTGGGTATTGAATTTGGCCATGAAGTCGATAAAATTAATACTTGACAATTTGATTTGATCATTTTCTGCCTAACAGAGTTTCATTAAAGTCAATGTGTTCTTCAATGGGAAACATTAACAGTATGAAAATCCAGACTTATCAAATTTACCATTCTTAGAAGAATACTCTAAAACAAATAATGAAACATCACTTATCAGAATTTCTGTGCTGGGAGATAGCTGAATACAATAAGGAGTTACCTGGCAAGCACAAGGTCCTGAGTTCAATGGCTGGTACCATCATTTTGGTTGGATGTCTAATGTTCTAATTATCATAACACAAAATTTCATAAGCTTTTGAATAAACATGATGGAAAATATAGAAAGTAGGAATAGGAACTACTAAAATAATTTTAACATTAATCCTGAAACACATTAGCAGGTTTTTGAAACTAGCAGTTAATTGGTGGGATTCTTACCCTGACTAACTATACATGGTGACACCTGTGAGCTAAGGAACTGCACTGAAGACAGCAATGTGTGATAGTAGGGTCATGCTTGGAATGCCTGTCATTCTGGTCTCCTAAATATGCACTGCTTGTCATGACATACAAATCATTTGTCTCTCAAGTGTTTGTTTAAAAAAAGGGTAATAAATGATAAAAGGAGACAAAAATATGTCACAGTACTATCCTGCTACAATGCTGTATATCATTAGATTTCTAAATATCTGTGTAAAAATATATGTTTATTCATATATTTAAAAATATTTTTAATTTTTTTCTTCATATTCTGTAGGGACTTAAAGTTGAACATATCAACACTTGATGGAAAAGACCTGTTCCATGCTATGCTTAAGATATTTGATATTCAGACAGATAGGTCAAACCCAACTGTATATGTTATAGGGTAGTAATAATAATCTCTTCTGGAGGGTTAACAAACTAAGTTTGCAGACCATAAATCAGAGAAAAAAAAAAGAGCTGGGAGGACAGCCAACATTTTGGCCCCAGCATCTCAAGGTCAGTGATGACTCAGGATATAGGAGAACCTATATTGTTACATCATGTAACTCTGTTGTGTCCCTAATTTTCTGAACAAGGAGATTACGTGGCAATAAGGGAATGTGATTGATGATGCAGACTGTGCCTAAGGAGAGTCACATGGAAAGAAAGCATTCTCTCAGGATTTCTCAGAGAGCAAATTGGTCAAGTAATGGCTGTGATTCAACCACATGGCTGTCACTGACAATGAATCTAAAAAGTGCAATACAGGGTTTCAGGATAAATCCTGAGGGGATTTGACTAATCTTGCCAGATACAAAAGTCACATTTATTGTTTTATAGGTCTTAACCATCTAGCAGAAAACTATGCAAACGAAGTGTAAAAAGTAAAGCTGTATTAATAGGCTGAACTGTAAAAGGCTTAAGTCAACAACTTCTGGACATTGCCAGTCCTATGAACAATCCACTACTATTATGGGCTACTAGACTATATTGGAACATTTTGGAACATTTAAGAACCTACAATTCTTAACTGGCAATGGAATACCCTTCTCTGTCAAAACTAAACAAAAAAGTACATACAAATGAATGACTGTTTTGTATCTGTATATTCAAAATAGTTAGTATAGATATACAGCTACATTCACTTAATTCATTGAATAAAAAGATTTATTCCAATGGTGTTTGTGAATAAGATATCATGTCTGCATCTTGTACAACGAATAACCACTAAGACAACAATATGCCACATATTTATTATTGAGACTGTCCTACTAATTGGTTTTGAAACTGTCTCATTACTATTTGTTTCTCTATAAAATTATTAAAAAATAACATTAATACTTGCACATTAACATATTTATGGGAAATTATAGATCACTGGAGAAGGAGAACACCATTTAAACGTTCATCAAAACATGGACACTTCAAACTTCAGTATTCAAGAATTCTAGTGAAGTAGAACATTCTGTAACTACTTAGGACATAGGCTTTCATTGCTATAGTGATTTTTTACAACATATAACCAGTACAAGGTAGAATTTTATTTCTGTATACACATGAATACTTCCTTGGTCCACCTCTGTTTCTTCTAAGTATGAAAAAAAGTGCAAGGACCATAGTAAGAGAATATTAATGAAAGAATCTCATGCAAGAATATAGGTTATTATCCCTATCTGAGTTTCACTGTTACCAGGATTTTCATTGTTATCTGAAGTCACACCGTGATATAAATTTCGCAATGTACAGAAGCTGAAATGCCAAAGAGAATGTTTCATATTACCAGTAGAAAGGAGGGAAATGGAAACCAGCATAGGCACTTCCTCTATATCATCTGCACTCAATAAATACTCAGTCAAATTCTTGTTTTATTTTTTCCTTATGACAAATATACTTAAATAATTGGTTGTTTCCATATTGTGGAAATCACAATTTTGTTCACATTGAAATTCACAATCGTGGATTTTTGTATGGAAATTTCGATTACTGAAATATACAAGAATAAAAGTCCAGCTCTTATTAGCTCAAACTTGGTAGAGAGGGAGCAGAACTTGTTGTTATATAATGCACTATGTGTCATTTACAAGTATTTCAGATTATAAGGGAAATTTCACTTGCCAAAGATACGGAGAGATTTACTTTGAAAAACAGCATACTGCTTAAAAATTTGAACCCAAATCATACTAAATCATCCTAAAACCAAAAGTATTAAATCTAATATTATATAATATATCATTATCACTTGGCATTCTCTACCTACATAATCTTACATCGGCATACTCTACCTACAACCTCCTGTAGCCAGGCCATTTGTTATGCTGTACTAAATCTCTATTAACTTTAATTACCCCATACTCATAAAGTGGTGTTATTAAGTAATTCATAGAAATGGATGACAGTATTTTAATTGTTTCTTTAACTTTGTTTTTCACATTACACCTAAAATCATATCCTAGACTTACTGAAATTGAAGGATATTTATATGTCATCAAGTACAGTGGAATATAACTTTATTTTATCAAAAGAAGAACTTTCATTTTCCAATGAAGTTGAATAGGGAGCCCCCAAAATTAAAAAGAAGTTGTAAAATTTAGGAGTCGTTTCTTAATGGAAAGAAGCAAGGATGGCTTAACTCCCAACAATGGAGCTCTGAAATTCCCCAAAGTGTTTCATGATCATTGATCTGATTAATTTACTCAGTCTGCTCAGATTCTAAAATTTTTTGAGAAATAATTATCCTTTCACCTGTACAAAGTTCTAATGAAGAGATATAGCTACATTACCAAAAAGGCTGATATTTAAATCCATCAATTATTATATAATAAATACTAAAATCTAAATTGAGCCTTTAAGTAACATGGGCCAATACCCTATTCACACTCTCTGGTGATTCTTTTACACAGTAATGTGTGTCAGATGTTTGAGCCCAGTAGTTTACAGGGCTATGGACTGATTTATTCTTCTTTAAGAGAAATGACACTTATTTTCCAGGGGGAAGAAGTTTAGACACTGTTTTGACCTCTATGTGTGTTGGTCGGTGTGGGAAACAAAATTCTGTCCTTTGCTTATGGCTATAGAAGAAAACAGGAACAGTAAAGCAAAAGCTACATGAAGTTAGGATTCTGCTTAAAGTGCACCCAGGAATTTGTAAAGCATGAATACTAGAGGCCAGGGAGGTATCCCTGGAGAATAAGCGCTTCCTTGCCAAGTGCAAGGGCCTGAGTTCAATCCCTGGTTCTGCCAAAAAAATAAAAATTAAAAAATAAAGCATGGATACTTGCCAGGCTTTAGTATTCTTGGGGTTAAAAAAAATGAGATTCAAAACTAGAAAGATTGAAAGTTACATAGACGAGACAAAAATAGTTTGAGAGAGTATACAGTGAGCCAAATTTAAAACTTTATAGAGAAGAGGGAGAAATATTTAGTGGAAAACTTTACCCCACAGAGAATGAGCTACGGTTAATACATTTCATGTGTTCCACCACCACAGCCTTCCACTAACCAGACAATATGATGGTAATGAATTCTTCCAGACACATGTAAATGCTTCTACTTAGATAGACTTACATGATCACTAGTTTTGGTTGTTTGGTTTTCTTGTTGTTGTCTTTCTTTTCTTTTCTCAAAAGTAACTGACATTTGCGTTCTCAGCCAGTAATATTTAGGTTTTTGTTTTTTCAGTAGTGGAAACTACTGTTCCTTCCAGTAACACATTTCTCATCTATTTGCTCACCCTTCCAACAAATCTGAACAACTCTTTTGCCATCAGTTTAGTATAATTATGTTCTGTGTTGTGTTCTTTCCATTATGGCATCATCATTTTCTCAGTGAATGTGACCAGAGGTCTCCTGAGGTTGAGAAAAAGATTCCAAAATGTGTGTATTTTCAGTGGTTTAAGTGTGAATAAACAAAAAAAATCAATAACAGGAAATATAGGAGCAGCTTAAAGCTTGCGAGAGAAACTGTGATAAAGAATGAAACTGACAATAAAAGAGGGTGTGGGAAAGCAGAATTATCCTCCACGTTGGCATCAGGTTGTAAGATGGTGCCACTATGGTACAAAGATGTTGTGCTTTCTTGTTTTCAATTTTTTTAATTGTAAAATCTAATTAAATTTGAACATTCTATTTATTTTCTAGGTGAGCAAGGGCTACAGAGCATTCAAAAAGTCCAATACCACAGAATAAGATATGCCAAGATTTAAAAATAGAATGTGACTTTATTTATTGCTATTATTATTATGTTAATGTATTTTGTTATTACAGGATCTGACTATGCAGCTTTGACTCATGATGATCCTCCTGTTTCCCACCTCCTCAGTCATGGTATTACAGGCATGCGCCATTACGCCATGACTCTGAAAGGCTCAGTCCACCCCAGGGGCGGGGCTGGGGTAAAATGGGCAGGCTCTCAGCTTGCCTGAGCTTGCCTGTGCTTGCCTAAGCAGGTGCTTTGGTCTGCTGAGTTACCTTGCTGGACCCTTGAACACGAGTTTAAATTATATGCACTTTGGAAAAAAATGAGTTAATCTAAAAATATAGAAGAAAATTAAATTATATGTAATAAAGTGTCTCACATGTGGAAGGGAAAGTAATTGAAAATTAAAATAAGTGGCAAAAGGTTTGATAAAAATAAAACCTCAGAGGACTGGGGAGATGGCTCAGTAGTGTAAGTGCTTCCATGGCAGGTGCAAGGGTCTGAGTTCAATCCCTGGTTTCCATAAATAAATAAATAAATAAATAAATAAATAAATAAATAAATAAATAAATAAATAAATAAATGGAAGAAAGAAAAGAAAACCTCTGAGAGTTGAGAGCTATGAAAGTGAGAAAAGAAAAGAAGGGAGAGAAAATAAGTGTAGGATATATAAAAAAGAGCCGTCAAACTTTGTAACTTTGTCAGGGCTTGTTAAATTGTGTCATTATTAAATTGTATACTTAACGATATGAAGAGGAGAGCTGGGAAGTTGTCTCAGGATGTAAAGCACAAGTGAAAGCTAATAAAATTCAAAAATATATTACTAAAAAGAAATCAGCTAGTAAGCCATGAAAAGTCAGTTCAGATAACTTAATCATGTTATTTAGTGGAAAAAAAAACAAACAATATGATAAAACTACACAGGACAAGTTTAACCATAAGACATTCTGGAAAAAAGCAAAAACAGGAGGGGGAAATTATCAATGATTTCTAGGCGTTTGCTTGAGGAAGCACTGATCAGGCGAAGTGCCCCACTCAAGGGAAACTATAGTGTTCTGTGTGCCACAGTGGTAGGTAATTGCCACTCGGACTCTTCCCAAACCAACAGGATTTGTGCTACTGTGAGAGTCATCATGCAGCCCATGAACCCTTGGTGATAGCAAGTCAGTATGGATTCCCAAAGTGCCCTAAGTCCCCTGTGATTGTGGGGGTGCATCGTGGAGGCTGTCCATCCAGGAGGAGAGATGGATATGGAAAATAGGTTTTCTTTTCATATTGTGAAAATGAAACTGCTCCCAAAAATATTGTTAAACAAAATTTGGCCTCGTTTTGGTCTTTTTTTTTTTTTTTGAGACAAGGTCTCACTATGCAGTTTGTACTGGCCCCCTGCTCACTCTTGTAATCCTCAGGCTGGTCTTGACCTTGCAGCAGTCCTCCTGCGTCAACCTCCCGAGCCTTGGGATCACAGGCGTAGACCATTATGCCTGGTTTTAGGGTCAGGGCAGCATGGCCAGGGTCCCAGGGCTGGCACAGCTTGAGGTACCAGGGATCAAACTCACACTTTCCAGCCAGGCCCTTTTTTTGCTAAGCTGTATTCCCAGATCAATGGCCTTCATATTCATGTTTCATTTTTCTTGTATAATGTCTGTGTCTATGGTGGTTATACAGAGGAAGAGCTGTGAATAAGCTAACAAGGTCACTGTCTTGAGAAAGCTATGGAAATTTTAACAAAACCCAGTGCTATTCACTGGTGAATGGAAAACAATTTCTTTTTAGATGTAGTTAAGAGTATGCAGATATCATTTTTATATCCAATAATAATTTCTGTAAGCTTTGCTTATCCAGAGAAGTTCAGTAAAGCCAACTGATCACACTGGTAGCTTGGATGCAGGAAAACAATTAAATTATTGACCATCCAATTCTTTGTCCACCAATACTATTAGGACTGAGAGTCACAGGACTGCCTTTCGCAAAGCAACATAGGCCTTTGATGTACGAATGAATTTTTAATTTTTATCATTCAAATTAGAAACAGCAACAAAGAAAGACAAACTCCTTTCTCATCTACCCCATATGCGTACTTGATATGATCACAGCTGGAACTGAGAAACCTGGAATATGTGATTTCTTTTTGGATTAAAAAAAAATTTTCATTTCACAGAAAACAATTTGGCAATGCATCAGTTCCTCTGCTTTTGTTCATCATTTGTTTGAATTGAATAATTAGGCTTACAACAAAACAAGCATTGTAATTTTTCTCTTGTGTCTTGTAGTTTTCTATGTTCAAATATTATCAGTGATATTAAATATGCCTGCTTTTCATTTGCATTATCAGAAAAGCACCATTAGTTTTTAAAAGTTTAGATGTAAAATGACTTGTTATTGAAATCTAGTCAACATCATATCAAAACATATTAAATTTCTTAAAAATAATTTACTAAATGTTCATGAACATTGATTTGGCAGTAAATTTAAAATGATTAAATCTTTGAGCCGGGCATGGTGGCGCATGCCTGTAATCCCAGCACTAGGGAGGCTGAGGCAGGAGGATTGTTGTGAGTTCGAGACCAGCCTGAGCTACAAAGTGAGCTTAAGGCCAGCCTGAACTGCACAGTGAGACCCTGTCTCAAAAAAGACAAAAAAAAAAAAAATAAATAAATAAATAAATAAATAAAAATCTTTGGTGAATTAGAAAATTGTAATTGATTATATTAAATTAGTAAGATTAACTCACATGCACCACAATTAACAGCAAATTGACCTTATCACAGTCCAAATAATCAATACCATTTTTGACCTTTTTGATGGCTTATAAATTCTACTTACTTTTTTCAGTCATGATTTGGCATCAAAACTCATGAGTCATGTTAATCTTTTTTTTTTTTATCTTTTTTGTGGAACCAGGGGTTGAATTCAGGCCCTTGCACTTGCCAGACAAGTGCTTATTCTACTGAGCCATCTCACTAGCCCCAATCTTTTAATATTTATATTTTACTAAGAAATTTCTATTGATGTTTCCATTGTCATTTTAATATGAATGGCCAAATACTTTTAAATTTTACATTGTGCAATATGTTTAAATTCAATCAGACAATCCTAAGTAAGTTTTATTATACTTTTGAAATTAAAAAAAACAGCCCCCAGATTTTTACCATTTGACTTATAAAGCTTCACTTTCTTAAAAACAAAACTATAGGCAGTTAAAAGAGGTGAGCAATTTTCCTATGTTCAGTTATTCTGCGGAAGTAAAACATAGAGCTTCAGCATGAATCCTGTATAAAAGTATAGTGGTTTATTTACCACATATTGGATTTCACAAATATCAAATGGATAAGACATAATGCATCCTGTGAAATGTTGTTATAATTATTTCATGGTTAACCTTTGTCAGGTCCTTGAAACAATGCTGGGGACATAGGCAGCCATACCATGCCTGCTACTTGTCCTCCTTCTAGCAACTGTTCCTCTTCCCCCCTTTCCTTTCCCTTCCTGCTCACCTCTAGTTCCTCCTTCAATTTGTTTAGCATTCACCCTTCCTTGAGCAAGTTGACCAGTGTTTATTTCTCATCCATGCATTATCCGATATTGGTGCATACTTAGACTTCAATTAAGATACTGTAAATTCACAAACAATATTACTGGGAAGGTTAAATGATTAAATAGCCACTCTTCTTATTAGCATTTAATAAATCCATATCCTACATAAGCTTTATATGCAAACTTGTTAAGATATTATCTGGCTATTAATGACTGAAAAGACAATTTTTAAGAAAGAAGGTTATGATTATGATTGTTTTAAAAGAAGGGTTGAATAAATCACAGAAGTTCTGAAATGATTTCATAAATGAGGCTTGTGGCCATGTATCAGATGAGGAAAGGGCCTAAGCAGGACTGTGTCCTCTTCCTTCCAATTCCTGAGAAGCTTGCTCTTAGACAGTGCTGTGCACACAAGAATGTGAATAACAGCCGAGATGTCTATTACATTAATTTCACAAAAGGAAACAATTTCAGAAACATATCACTAATTAAACTTTCAAATTATATTTTAAAAAGTTTGTGTTTTCTGAATTTCTGAAGTTATTAAAACTTGAAACTGTATCCACTTTGGAGTATACCATATAGCTTTTTTTTCTCATGGGAAGCTTTCAGTATTCCTTTGGAAATATTTGTTCAAATTTTTGAATAAAAATCAAAGTAACCATCAACTGGTGTACCTTATTATGGTAAAATAATGGGAGTTCTGAAATTTTTGCTATTGTTGTTAATTGTTTGTATACTTTACCGGCTTTCGGTATACAGAGTTATATGTATGCCTTTTAAATATTAGTCTTCTGTATACCAGATGCTACTTATAGAATATTATATGGGAAAGACCAATTCTGAAATTAGAATGCTTTTCCCGTTTAACAAAGACAATGCCTTAGTTCCTCTCTTGTCATGGTGGCACAATAGCAACACACACAACTATAAGAAAGGAGGGTTCATTTTGGCTTCCAGTTGGGAGAAATTTCAATCCATAGTTGGCTATCTCCAGTGCAAGGAAATATTAGAGAAGGATGTCAAAGAGGAGAAACACCTTCATGGTACAGTTGTAGGAGGCAGAAAGACATCAAGAGAGTAGGGAAAGAGAGAAAGCCTTCTAGGTCATCCCTACAGTGACCTGCCTACATGGACCAGACTTCACCCCTCTAGAGCGCATTTAGCTATAAACTCACCGGTGGACTCCAGTTTTCTCAAAACAGAAGGCAAACACCTAATCATATAGCTCCACAATCAGCACTCTCTACAAGTTATGATTCAAAATGATCCCACCCCCTAGACACTGCTAGTGGTTGTAGCCTTCAGGGACTATCTCTTGAGATGGCACTCACATTGCTGTGGCTTTTTCTAAGTTTCCAGATTCCTGATTTCTTCAGCTTTTGGGTTTATTGCTATCCTTCCAACTCCATATTCACAGTTCTATACATCGTCTTCTCAGGGGCATACTGTTTGATTCCTTCTAAAATTCTGGTGGAAGCCTCCGTTACCCCACAACAATCAGATTCCACATGCACAGAACACCAGCACACCAACCCACTCTTAGTACTAAAATCTGTTGTATGCACTTTCACCTCACTGGGATGCAAAGCCCTAAGGTAGGAGATTATACTGTGTCCAACTGGCTGGGGAGTGAGCATATTACCACTATCAATACAAAGATCTAAGGTAGAGGAACAAAACAGTTCTGAGTTCTCTGTACACCAAGCCCATCAGAGAGTCCGATCCTCAATTCGACTTGCAAGTATTTCAACAGGTTTTTGATAGGAAAGCTTAGGTAAGATGTCATCTTAAAGACTGAGAGATAAAAAGGAGACCTTTTCAAGCAGGGGAGCCATTATTAATTCTTTCTGTTGTTCAACCTGTTGTTGACTCAGACTTTCTCTGCAAAGCATAGTCTTGTAGTCTTTTTGTTGAAGTCACCTTCAACAAAAGCAAAACTTTGCTACCTTTGGACTTTTGTTGATCCATTTTGCATTCATGACAGAATAAAAGAAGAAACTATCTCTAGAAGGTGAATCCAAGGTCTCAAAACCAGAGAACAATGCAATATCCACAATCATAAGGAAGAAAGATTTATTTTAGTTCCACATTTGGAGAGAATTCATTCTATAGTCAGCTGGCTCCAAGCAGGGATGTGGCAGACAAGAAATATTACATGGCATGGCAGGTAGAAACAGAGAAACACATAAAGGGAGGAAGGTGGAGATGAACCATTCCAGGAGCTGTCCCCAGTCACCCACCTCCTTTGACCACGCTTCAGCTTCCAGAATCACTTTTAGATAAGAAATCATCACTAGACAAATCCACTAATGATTACCAAGTCCTCTGATCCAATTATCTCCTAAAATCCCCACCTATGTGTGTGAGATTTTCAAAGACATCTACAGGCAAACTATAACAAAGAGACTTCTTTTCTGAAAGATATATCAAACTCTAACATAGTCTTCTTTTCTGAACAATAGATCGCATTGAATGATTACATCTAACTGTGCAGGTAATTTCATAAAATAGGTCCTTCATTTAAAAAAATAGAAATTTGCTATTGTAATAAAGTTTAATGAGAATAATTAAATTTGCTATTAAGTTAAACAACTTTATCAAAAATATCATAAATAAGAGTTAATAGTTATTGTTCACATATTATGTGTCTGAGAATTTTTGAGATGAGTTCTGTGCTTTACTTTTATTTATAGACTTATGTATTAGCATCACCTAAAGACACAAATATCACTGAATGTACAGTGAGCTCATCAGTGGGTCAACCAGGCATTATAAGAGATTATGTCCCTCCATTAAGTATCAGATTCTAAGTGGCTCTGATAAAGACGAGATCACCTGGCCCCCATGTGAGAGGACAGAGCTGCCCCACAAGAGCAGTGTGGCTCCTTTGAGCCAGTTCCTTTGGAAAAATAACTCCTGAGGGCAGAAGAGAGCAACCAGGCCCCTGCACTGACAAAATTAAGTCCAACAGACCAATTTGTGGGTGACTCGGAGCAGAGCAACAGAGCTAATGCCATCCTCCATCCATGTTGACAGTAAGGCCATGCCTGGCCTCACCCAGCAAGCACAGTCCTAGGAATGAACAGCGTGCAGGGAGTGCACACCAAAGATGCTCAGTGCCGAGCACAGATCCCTGGCCTGCTGGACCCCAAGAAGGTGGATCACTAACTCAACCGCACAGAAAGTATTGATTTGGCACAAACTTTTTCTTCTGAGTTTCCTATTTTATATTATTTTTATCTTTCCTTCAATGAGTAGTATATTCAGGATTAGGAGGTTTTCGTCTTTTGTTTTTCTTTCTTCTTTCTTTTCTCTTTTCCCTTTTTCTCTTCTCATGTTTTTCTATTTACTTTTAATTCTTGTGTTTTGTGTTTTTCTTTTTATCTTTATTTTCCCCTTCTCCATTCTTTCCAGTGATTCTTCTCTATCATGATTATTTTGTGTTTCTCCTGAATAAAACTCCCTATCTTAAGCTTTGCTCCTCCTCATATGTCATAAATTAATTTTTCAAATTTTGTTCTTTTTCATTTTTGGTTCTTCCTACCCTCCACATTTGCTAGCAAAATTGCTAAAGTTTATGAATCACTAGAAAAACAGTTAACTTTATGCTATTATTTTAATATAATGCTATTATTAATAGTTTCATTTGGGGGGTATTTAACACAGATCAATTTCAGCTCAATATTTGGGTTGTCTTGGTGTTCATACTACAATTATAGATCTCTTCTCTATGGACAAAGGTCATACTGTATTTGTCCTTAGGGTTTGTCACTAATTGGTTTTTGTTTAATAATAAAATTTATGCTGACTTAATTTACTACAGTCAAGATGTCATTGCTTTGGCAACAGAAACACAGAAATGTCACCCAAAATTTGAAGGCATATTTACTTAGCATTGGACAAGCACTGACCAGGGATCAATTCTTTGAAAACATCAGAATTCAATGGCTCAGAGAGGGAGATTTTTTTAATAGGGTTTTAAAGGGGAGGTACAGAGGTAGAATAGTTATCTGTCATTAAATTTTCTTACCATATGGATCCTAGTGACCAGCCATTTCTAGGTGACAAGAGTAACAGGAATTGTAAGCAGGAACTGCTACCTGGAAACCTAACAGAAACTGAGGTGTGCTGCCTAGGGAAAATTTTCTGTTACATCATCACAGCTGCTAGTAACTAGCTTCACTATGATGCCAGTGTCTGCTGTGTATATGGGTCATTAAAGATACTGTGGCCCATCTCAAGCAAATGGAGGCAGTTGGTTCATGGGGCAGGGGCAAAAGACAGCAGTTAGCTATGCCTAGGAGAAATGATAAAGAAGAAGTCTTAACTTAAAAGGTTTCCATATGAGAAATGAACTTTTCCCCTACAATACACAGATAAGGCTCAGAGCACAACAAAGCAAAAACAAACAAACAAAAATAGAAACGTGAGAAGAAAGCCATTAACATACATCTAAAAACTTACAATTCTCCGAAAGGGAAGTTAATAATTGTGCGTACTTGCATCATGAAAACAAAACAGACCAAATGCATGACCTAATGATTCATCTCAGGGACCTACAAAAGCATGAACAACACAACATAAATTTATCACAAGGAAAAAATTGAAGATCATAATAAATTTCAATAAATGTCTACCAAAAATCAATACAAAGAAATAAAGAAACCAAGAAATTATTTTAAATAAACAAACTAGAAAAACTCTAAGCCAATCTAAGCAAAAGAAAAAAAAAAAAAAAAAAAAAAAAAAAAAAAAAAAAAAAAAAAAAAAAAAAAAAAAAAAAAAAAAAAAAAAAAAAAAAAAAAAAAAAAAAACAGACTCAAATTCATGCAGCTAGAAGCCTACTATACAAGGAACCAGGAATATAGCTCAGAGGTACAGCACCTGCCTGGCAAGCAGGCCCTGAGTTTAATTTCTGGTAGTCAAACAAAAAAAATAAATACATAGAAGAAAAAAATATATAAAAGAAAGAAATCTACAATAAAATTATGTAATGTATAACAAACAACAAATATATATATATATATATATATATATATATATATATACACACACACACACACACACATAAATGTGTGTGAATAAAATATATATAGATGTATTGTATAATAAAATCTATGGTGTTTTCCTTTTCTCTAAAAATTTCATTTAATATTTATGTAATAGATGTATAGTGGGAACAAATTTTATTCAGTGTTGTTTTCATAGAAAACTGCTAATTTAACATTTATTTTGAGCAAAAAATTTCACCGGGCTTAGAATTCTATGCTTGTATTTTTCTCTCAGTTTTTTAAAATATTTTATTCACTAACTTCTTTACTCATAGATTTTTAAGAGGTGTCAGAAAAAATTAGTTGTGTATGTATTTATGCATTTATTTACTTATGTTGCACTTTTTAGGGAAAGGTCTACAGGGTGTTCAGGCTCTCATCACTAGATTGGATACATAGTGATCCGCCTGCTTGCAGCCTCACAAGAGCTGGGATTACAGGCTCATGCCACCATTCAAAGGTCATTTTTATATCATAAGATTTTCTTTTTTATCACTTTTTATTTTTTTAAATAATTTCATTGAGAAACAAATAGCAATGAGACAGTTTCAATACCAACTTATACCACAGTTTCAGTAATTAATACATTGCATATGGTTTTCTTAGTGGTTATTCATTGTACAAGATGCAGACATGATACCCTGTCCATAAACACTATTAAATTTTTCTTTTCATTGAATCAAGAGAATGAAGCTGTATATCTATCATATTTTTAATATACAGGTACAAAAAGATCCTTCATTTGCAAACATTATTTTGCTTACTTTTGTCAGAGAAGGGTATTCCATGGTCATTTAAATATTGTTGGTGCTTGAATTCAGCAAAATATTCCAATATAGTCCAGTAGTCCACAATAGTAATGGGTTTACCATAAGACTGGCAATGTCAGAAGTTGTTAACCTGAGCATTTTACAGTTTAGCCTATTAATATGGCTTTATTCTTTATACTTCATTTTTATATTTTTGGCTAGATGGTTCAGATCAAGATAAAGCAGGACCTATATAACAAGAAGTGTAACTTTTTGGTCTGATAATGTCAGTCAAATCACTTCCAGATTTATCCTGGAACGTTGTACTGTAGTTTGTAGATCCTTTGTAAGTATCAGCCATGTGGATGTGTCATGGCTATTGCTTGACCAAATTGCTCTCTAAGAAAGCCTGAGAGAATGTTTACTCTCCATCTGACTCTCTGAAGGCATACTCTGTACCATGAATCACTTTCCACTGTGGCCCAATAATTTCCTTGATAAGAAAATACCTGACACAATTAAGTTATATGATGTTATACTACAGATTCCCCTATGTCCTGTGTCTTGACTGAACTTTAAAGGCTAGGGACAAATTTTTAGCTGTCCTTGGAGCCCTTCTTTTTCTCTAATTTTTGTTCGGCACACTTCGGTTGTTAACTATCCAGAAAAGAAGTTTATTATTATTACTATACAACACAGGAAGTTGAGTTTAACCTCACCATCTGTCTGAACATCAAACAACTTAGGCATAACATGGAACAGGTATTTGTCATCAAGTACTGACATATTAAACTTTAAGTCCCTATAGAATATGAAGAAAAAAATTACAAAAATAAAAAATATTTTAAAAAATATGAATAAACACATTATTTATGCAGAAGTTTAGAAATCTAAAAATACACAGCTTTGTAGCAGGACAGGCTTGTGACATTCTTTTCCTTGTTCCTCTTTGTCATTTATTACTTTTTTAAACAAACATTTACTTGATAGACAGTATGGAAATAATTGATGTGTCATGACAAGCAGTATGTATTTCAAAGACCAGAATGGCAGGCATTCCCAGCATGACCCTGCTAATACACATTGCTATCTTCAGTGCAGTTGCTTAGTTCACAGGTATCAGCCTATATTAGTTAGTCAGGGTGAGAATCCTACCAATTAACTGCTAATTTCAAAAGCCTGCTCAAGATTCTTAAGATATTTGCCATACCCATCTTGTGCATGTAAATGTATGGCTTTGCCCCTGTCATGTTTCCTAGGTTTTCTCCTTGCTCTCTCCTCGTTGTCTAATCCTTAAGTTCTTTCTTTCCTTTTAATTGTTTTATATCTTTCTGTTTGTACTGCATGAGTTCTTGTACTAGGGAGACTATATGATGATTTTTACACAAGTGAGTGTGGTTTATGTCACTTGTGAGCATATTTTCAAATGGCATCCACTTAAATACAAAGGCTTCGAGTTTATCATTTTTTAATATCTGAGCAATACTCCATTGTGTAAAAACATCACATCTTTTTCATCCATTCCTAAGGTGATGGGCATCTTGGTTGTTTCCAAGATTTAGCTATCACAAATTGTACTGCTATAAACATAGGTACACAAATATCAGTATGATATGATATTTTCAGTTCCTCTGGGATAATTCACAGTAGGGAGATAGCTGGTTTAAATGGGATTTCCAGACCTTGCTTTTTAGGGTCTCTCCACACTCATTTCCACAATGTTTGCACCACTCTACATTCCCGTCAGCAGTGGAGAATGCTCTCTTTTTAGCCACAGCCTCTCCAACATTTGTTGTTAGTTGATTTCCTTATGATAGCCATACTTTTGTGGTGAGGTGGTATCTAAGTGCTGTTTTAATTTGCATTTCATGGATGGCTAGTGATGTGGGGCACTTTTACACATATTTATTCTCTTCTTTAATTTTGTCCTCTGATTGGAGCCAGGAGATGGCTTTGTGGAATAGCTGCTTCTCTGGCAAGCACAAGGGCCTGAGTTCAATCTCCAGTTCTTTCAATAGAAAAATAAATAAATGAAAAAGAAAAAATTTGTCCTCTGAGAGAGGTGTGCTCAGCTCAGATGCCCATTTCTGAATTGGGGTTTTAAATTTTGGGGCCCTAATGGTTTTTAGTTCTTTATAAATTCTAGAGTGTAGACCTTTTTCTGAAAGCTTATTCGTCAAGATTTTTTCCAAGTTTTTGGGTTCTCTTTTCACTTTGATGGTGATCTTTTGACATGCACAAACTTTTACATTAGAGGAGGTGCCAGTTGTTAATTCTTTCAAGTATTAACCATGCGATTTGATTTTTGTTCATGACCCTTATGTCTTCAAGAGTTCCTTATTTCATCTGCGAGGTTTAGTCTTTCTGTATTAATGTTTAGATCTTTAATCCATATTCACTTTAACTTAGTGCGTGACACTAGAGCTGAGTCAAATTTTGGTGTTCAGCATGTAGAGATCCAGTTTTCTCAGCACCATTGGTTAAAAAGGCTATCTTTCTTCCAGAAAACATGTTTGGTTCCTTTGTCAAAGATCAAGTGGCTGAGTATGTCTCTAGAAGCTTCTACATCTTCTAATCTATTCCACTGATCTTCAGGTCTATTTTGTTACCAGTGGCATGCTGATTTTATCACATTACCTTTGTAGTATAATTTCAAGTCAGAAATTGTAATACCTCCTGCGTTGTCTTTGTTGCCCAGTACTTCTTTTGTTATTCTAGGTCTTTTCTGGTTTCAAATAAATTTTATTAATGATATTCTAGATCTGAGAGTTATGTTGGTGGTAGTTTGATAGGGATTGCATTAAATCTGTACAGCAATTTTGGGAGTATGGCCATCTTCATGATATTGGTTCTTCCTCACCAAGAAAGGGAATATCTTTTCATTTTCTGAAATGCTCTGCAAACTCTTTTTTTCAGAGTACTTTAATTTTCCTTGAAAGATAATTGACTTCTTCAGTTAGGTCAATTCCAAGTTATTTCATTTTCCTTGGTGCTATTGTAAAAGGTATTGTTTCTCTAATTTCTCTCTCAGTGTGATTGTTATCTGTGCAGAGGAAGGCTATTGACTTCTGAGTAATGACTTTGTATCCTGCTAGGCTACTGAATTCATGCATCAGTTCTAATAGCTTCTTGGTGGAGATTTTTGGGTCATCCAAGTACGGTATCATGTCATATGCAAATAATGATAATTTAACACCTTCATTATCTATTCTTATTTCCTTTATTTCTCACACTTGTCTAATGGCTCTAGCTAATGATTCCAGAGCTATATTGAATAGGAGTAGTTATAGAGGACATCCTTGTCTTTTACCAGATCTGAGAGTAAAGGTTCCAGCTTTTCAGCATTTGGAATTACATTAACCATTGGGTTGTCATAGATGGCTTTTATCATATTGAAGTAGAGGCCATCTATTTCAATTTTCTGTAGGACTTTGAACATGAAGAATGTTGCACTTTACCAAAAGCCTTTTTTGCATCAATTGAGATGATCATGTGGTTTTTGGATTTGGCTTTATTGATATAGTGTATTACATTTATAGATTTGCATATATTAAACCATCCTTGCATCCCTGAGATGAAGCCTACTTGGTCATGGTATATAATCTTCTGGATGATTTGTTGTATTCCATTTGTTAGGATTTTATTGAAGATTTTTGCATAAGTGTTCATGAGAGAGATTGGCCTGTAGTTCTCTTTTTTAGCTGCATCTTTTCCTTGTTTTGATATCAATATAATATTTGCCTCCAAGAATGATTTTGGAAGAATTGCTTCCTTTTCCATATAATTGAAGTATGAGGTATATAGAGATTATTTTTCCATAAATTTCATGTAGAATTCAACTCTGAATCCATTAGGACTTGTACTTTTCTTTGTTGGTAGGTCAGATAAAATTCTTTTGTTTGTTTGTCTATTTGTAGAGCAATTTTTTTCTCATGGCTTCTTTCAATTTTGTTTTTATTTAATTAATTAATTAATTAATTAATTATTTTTTGTCTTTTTGAGGCAGGGTCTCACTATGCAGCTCAGACTGGCCTTAAGCTCACTTTGTAGCTCAGGCTGGTCTCGAACTCACAACAATCCTCCTACCTCAGCCTCCCGAGTGCGGGGATTATTTTGTTTTTAATTTTTAAACACATCCATAAGCCCTCTGGATGATACATTTTGTTTTTAATTTTTTTTTCTGGTACTGGGGATTGAACTCAGGCCTTCAGTTTGCCGGGCATGTGCTTATTCTACTGAACTATCTCCCTGACCCCCTCAAGTTTTGTTTTTAACATTTGATTTTTATTGAAATATAATGCCTAGGTATGGGACATTTTTGATTTTTTTTTTTGTTTTCTATTTTCATCTTCTGTGATTTACTTTGGTCTGCATTTTATGTCTGATAATAGGGAATTTTTTTCAAAGTGTACCACAGTTCAATATGCTGTATGTTTCCTTCTTTATTTTTCTACTTGGAATTTTCTACTGTGATGTGTTTAATACATCACCATGAACCAAAATAAAATAAAATGAATAATGGTAACACACATTGGATGTACCATACAGAGGGCTTATGGATGTGTTTAAAAATATATGCAAAAAGATAAACAAGGGAGGCAGATGAAAAGATGGATAAATGCAATCATAAATTTAACTGTATATTAAAAGAATCACAGGCCAGTGACATAGTTCAGTGGACTAAAGTGCCTGCTTCAGCAAGCTTTGGCAAGTCAAAGGACCCTGCTTTGATCCCCTGCACCACATGCTGTCCCAATCCCAGGCACGCTGACCCAGCCACCAAGACCAGGCTTGATGGCAAACACCTGCAATCACAGCGTTGGGGAGGCTGAAAGCAGGAGGACCATGTGCTTGAGCAGTGCAGTGATGCTTGGTGACATCCAAATAAATTTTTAAAAAGATAAAAAAGAATCCAGCAGGCATCCTGGAACTGAAACCTAACAAATCTGAATCTAATTCATTAAGTAGAATTTGCAGCAACTGAACACATTAAAAGAGAAGATTAAACAATAAGGAAACTATTTTAAAGATCCACTATGAAGTTCAGAAAAAAGAGTTAATAAGCAAGTATGAGACAGGTAATAGGCTTAATAAAAAAGAATTCCTGGAAAGGAGGTAAAAGCCATAATAAAGTAAATAAATAAATAAAAATTCCTATTTTGATTACACATGCATGCACACGTGCACACACACACACACACACACACACACGTTGTTTAAGAAAGTCTTTTATGCTAAAGAAAGAAAAGAAAAAGATAAAAAGCTCTCCAGCACATCATCACATGTAATTTATTTTTAAAAAATGTTGAAAATAACCAACAAAATAAATAATATGATATCATTAATAAAATAGTAACATCTTGATAATTGACTTTTTTTATGATACTGGGGATTGAACTCAGGACCCTGCACTTGCCAAACAAGCACTTACTCTACAGAGCTATCTCCCTGGCCCCTAAATAATTGACCTTTCCGTGGGAAATGTTTTTCAGCAGGAAATGTTTTAAAACTCTTCTCTAAGGATTTTACATTTTGAAAATATTTTCAAAAATAAAAATGGGCCAGGGAGCAAGCTCAGTGAGACTAAGCACTTCATTGGCAAGCACAAAGGCCTGAGCTTGATCCCTGATTCTGTCAATAAATAAATAAACATATAAATTAAATAAGTATAAAAAATGTAAGGATGTTCTCTGACACACTATATGTACCACCTCATTGCCCATAGATGTATACTAAAATAATTAACAACACTAGTATTTCACATTCAAGGAAGACAATACTAAACAAATGCCAAAAATCAGTGGAAAGTTTTGGAGTAAATTAGAAAAGAAATAAGCAGCAAAATAAATAAGCATTGATTTTTAAAACAGCAAATATTATGGCCTCAGGAACGTATAATATATACGTATAATATATACGGTAATGTAAAATATATGATGAAAGTGCAGAAGTGGGAAAATAGAAAATGACCTAAATAATTCACTTGTATTTTGAGCAAGTAGAAAACTAATTTAAGATAGACTATAATAAGTCAAGATGCATGTTGTAATCTCTAGGGTAACCATTAAGAGAATAATAAAGTGATAACCAAACAGCTGATAGAGGAAATATTGAATAATTATTCATACATACTAACTTTAATTTTAAAATAATGAATATTAATGGAACTACTTCAGTGACTTAATTGAAGAAAATGTAAAACATAGTTTATTCCTTTCTAAGGGAACATATAAATTCAGTAGAATTTCATATCAAAAATATAACTGAGATTATTTAAAGCTTTTAGAAGAATTCACTGGAAATAATTTATTTTCTAATAGAGCCAAAAAGTCATCTTAATAGTTGTAAATGCTTTTACATTTAAATTGGATCTTCAATTTCACTATTAAGCTGTATCTTCATGCCAGAATACTTTCAAATACAGCTAAAATATCTGGTAAAGTGCACTACAATAGTTGCTAAAATTCTTGGCTCTCTTAATGGGCCGAAGTTGTACAGTGCTTGGAAAAATATAAGGAAAATGAGAGGATAATGCTATTTACAGATAGGGAAATCAATGAGCACATTAATCATAGCAGTTTATTTTGCCCTGATTCTTATAAGTAATATTAAACTATCATCTAACACTTAGTCATAGCTTGAAAAGCTTTACAAATTATTAATAAGGAATAACTTGAATGAAAATGGTGAAAGTAACTTCAAGGTTGATTTTATTGAACTAGACCTATTAATTTACACTTCATAGTTTATTATACTAGCTCCAATGTGTTTCAATCACTGTATATTTTAAATCCTTCAATGTTTAAATAAATATTTTCATCCAACTTTATTGATGGAAAATATCTTGCTTTGGGACTAAACTTGTGTAAATTGTCTGAATTTTAACTCAAATTCCATTCACTTTTAAACGGTACTTTTTACATAGCCTTTAAGTAGCTCTTGCCAATATCAAGAACAGAACACTATTCAATTCTGAACATAGAGGATAGCACAAGTTTGATAAGATAGGAAAAGTCCATATAAAGGTACTTAAATAAAATCCCTTTGTCCAGTAGAAATAAATAAGCAAACAAATTGAAGTGCACAAAGAGCAATAAAATCCTACCTTGAAAATGAATACTGCTCAGCGTAATATTATGGGCTCACGATGTATACTTCATTTTTATACTTTTCTGCTGGATGCTTAAGACCTAGGTAGATCAAGACTTATATAACAACGCAAGAACTTTATATTTCCTATGTTGTCATTGAAGTCCTCTCAGGGTTTATCTTGTAGTCCTGTACATTATTCTGTAGTTCCTTTGTGTGTGTCATCCATGTGGATGAGTCACGGCCAATGCTTGACCACATTGCTCTCTTTGAGAGCTTGAGAGAAAGTTTTCTCTTAAAGTGACTCTCCCCAGGCACACTTTAGAACTTCAATCTCTTTCCTCTGTGGCTCCATAATCTCCTTGTTCAGAAAATTTGGAGCTCACCTGAGTTTCATGATGTTGCAGTACAGGTTCTCCTATGTCCTGAGTCTTCGCTGACCTTGAAAGGCTAGGGCCAAAATGTTGGCTGGCTTTGTGGCTCTTCTATTTCTCCAACTCTGACTTGTGATCTTAGGTTGTTAACCATCCAGAAAAAAAGCTGATTAGTATCCTGCAGCATATGCCATTAACTTTGTCTTATCTGACTCAATTGATTTTACTTGTTGTACGTTGTATTTTACTTTGTATTTCTGCTTTTCGCTTGTTATACTACAGAGACTATACGATATTTACACATGTGTGTCTGGTTTATTTCACTTATGAGTATATGTTCAAGTGGCATTGACTTCAGTATAAATGCTTCAAACTTATCATTCTTAATAGCTGAGTAATACTCCATTAAATAGAAATAGCACATCTTTTTCAACCATTCCTCATGTGATGGACAACTTGGTTGTTTCCAAGATTTTGCTATCACAAATTGTGCTGCTATAAACATAGGTACACATATATCTATATGATACAATGTTTTCAGATCCTTTGGGAAAATTCCCAGTAGGGGGATAGCTGGCTTGAATGGGATTTCTAGTCCTACTCTTTTGAGGAGTCTCCACACTGACCTCCACAATGGCTGTACCAGTCTACATTCCCACCAGCAGTGGAGAAGCGTTCCCTTCTCCCTACAACCTCTCCAACATCTGTTGTTGGTTGATTTCCTTATGATAGCCATTCTTTCTGGAGTGAGATGATATCTCAGTGTTGTTTTTATTTGCATTTCACGAATGGCTAGTGATGTGGAGCATTTTTTCATATATTTGTTCGCTTCTTTCATTTCGTCCTTTGAGAAGTGTGTATTCATCTCAGATGCCCATTTCTGAATTAGGTCTTTAAATTTGAGGGCCCTGTTATATCTTAGTTCTTTATATATTCTAGACAGTAGTCCTCTGTCTGATTGCTTATTAGTTAGGATTTTTTCAAAGCATAATATTAACCTGAGCTGTAAATGGATATGGTCTACAATTTCTTTGAATAACTCACTATGGTTGTAGAATGCTGGACTGTGTTGGATTGTGGTGTTGAGTTCAAGCACCTAAGTTAGTTGAATGTCAATGGAGTGCCCACTTTTGATAGGTGTAGACAAAGGAACGGTTATAGAAAGAAAAAATCATGATGTGTGTGTATAGACAGTACAGTTGGGATAGATAACGCTGTGCTTCTCCATAATTCTATGAGAGGCAAGATCTGCACTAATGGTGGTTGGACAGGATATTATGTCAGCTTTTAGTACTATGGTCATCCACTAGGTAAATAATTATTGAATTTTTGATATAATTCAGGTATAAAAAATAAGTAAGCAACTACACTC
>PVKA01023387.1:0-29691 GCA_004027165.1 Ctenomys sociabilis
GCTGTCACTTAGCCCCGCCGCCCCGCCCCACCCCGCCCTCTGCACATGTGCTGCCTCCAGCCCGCACACTTGTGCTGTCACTCAGCCTGCCCGCGCCTCTAGTCCCGAGCGGTTAGCCCACCAGACACTCGCCTGCTGGCCCACATGGACGCTGTGCTCCTCCTGGCCCTCGGGCTGGCACAGGTAAGGGTCGGGCCCTGTGGGGGTCCCTGGCCGTAGGAAGCCTTCTCAGGACCCTGGCCCTCAGCACTGTCCATCTGGGTTTCTATGAGGTGCAAGGGTGCAGCTCCCTCTCAGGTGCTGTTCCCAGGCATGCGGAGCAGTGGCAGCAGCCTCTAGGGCCTCCAGTGGGTCAGCGAAGGAGCCAGCCAGCAGTGGCCAGGTTGAGGGGCCCCGGGAGAGCAAGGCAGAAACCCTCCACCCTTCTGAATGGGGAGCCAGGCTCAGGAGGATCAGTTGGCAGCAGGAGGCCTGTGGAGTATCTGGGGACTCCAGACCCAAGTCAGCAGCTTCCCCTTTGTCACCTGTGGGTACTGTCCCGACCCCTCCCCACCATCCTGGCTGGCAGGGCAGCTGTGGACTTCACCCTCCAAGAATTGGAGTTCTGGGTCCCAGCACACATGCATCCACAAGGTCACAGCCCACCTGTGGAGGTGGTGCCCTCTGTCCATCTACAGAGCCCCAGCCACTGTCCAGGTCAAGCCTGCAACTGTCCGCCTTGGTCTCCCCATCCCGCACAAGGGCCCAGGCCCAGGCTCTTTGGCATTGGCTGGTCAGTCTGTAGCTTCACGCTGCCCGGGTTCACATGCTCACCCTGCTGCTCAGTGGCTTCCCCAGGTCTGGGGTGTGCATGGTGGAAGACAGAGAGGCTTGGTCCCTCCCCAACTTGTACCAGGGTTTCTGAGGCCCTGGGAGCCCACAGACTGCATGCAGCTCCTCAGCCAGCTCAGGTTTCACCCCGGGGCAGCTGAGCCAGCCCTAAACAGTTAGACCCTCTAGCAGCTGTCTGGCTGGCAACAGCCCCTGACTTCAGACCCTCACGCCCCATAGGCACAGGCAGCCCAGCCTGGCTACTCCAGATCTACCCCCTGCATGCCCTGTCTGCTTTGACACCTGACCCCTCCCTGAGATCCACTGGCGCACAGATGCTTGCTGTGGTGCCTGCTCCCCAGTGAGATGCTGTAGGGGCAGCATCACCAACTCCCAAGACAGGCCACTTCACACACTCCTGGGGATCCTGCTGCTTTGGGCTTGAAGGTTCAGGGTGTCTGCCTTTCAGCAGGCTCTGTTCTGCTGCTGGGGTGGGGGAGGGTCCTCCCCAACCTGCTCCCTCAAGGTTCCCTTCACTGGGCAGCTGGAGAGCCAGGGTCAGCTGCCACATGGGCTCACATTAGCTCTAGGCTGCACAGTGGCCTGTGAGCCCAGCCCTCTCCTCCAAAGCAGCTCTGTCTTCAGACCCTTGTTTGGCCCGGTCACTTTGTCCACACCTCTGACAGTCCAAGGTGGGCAGCCAGCCCTGGCTGGGGGCTGTAAACAGACTCTACAGGATGTGCCTGCCCTGCACCTTCTGTCCGAGCTTGGATGCTCCAGGCCAGGGTCCGGACTGTATGCCCAGAGCTGCCGCCAGCGCTCTCATGCACCGACCGTGTCCCTGGTTGCTGGCCCTACACCTGGGACCCATCGTAGGGGGAGAGGCGATGCAGATACGGGGATGGCGCCACACAGCCCTTCCTGCTGTTGAGGGCCCCTCAGGAGGGTGTCCTTAGTCCATGTGACAATGACCATGCTGGGGGGAGGGGTCTGGGACAGTGTGCAGATGGGAAGGAACAGCTGTGCCCTGTTTCCCTCTTTCGAGGCCCCTGGGCAGCTGGAGAGGGCGGGGCCCTGGGGCCAGTCTGACAGCTGGTCCATTCCTGACATGCTAGCCTGCCAGGAAGAGGGGCCTGCAGAAGGTGGAAAGCCTGCAGGGAGTGGGAGGGGGGTTTTCTGTCCCCATACCAACAGGACCCTAACCATGCTTCTGCCAAAACGCAGGAGCCCCTTCTTTCAGGGTCAGCCCTAGAACCACTTCCCTGTGCTATGGCATTAGTACAGGTAGCCTCCTGTGCCAGGATCCCCCACCTCTGTCCAGTAAGAATGTGGACCCAGGCAGGGGCCTGAGCACCAGTAAACACCTGGCCAGGCCTGGCAGCCTCTCAGGACTGGTTGTACTGTGACAGTCCAGTCTGGGGCTTCTAGGTACCCAGAGAAGCCACCAGCTCTATCTCCAGTGGTGAGAGGGAAGGAACATCCACAGTCTACCTCCTTGGTGTGCAACCCTTTGGCCAGGCCTGATGGTCCTCTCACCTCAGTGCTAGCAAGGCACTGGCCTAGCTGGCTACACTTTGTCCTGCCAGCTCTGGGAAGGCACAGGGGAAGTAACCTGGAAGCTTGGTTTGGGGCAGTGGCCCTGGCTATCCTTCGGATATCCAGATGGTTTGGAGGATCATGGGCTAATGGTGGGTCAGGATAAACCTCGGTCCCCAGGCCTCTCCTTCAGGAAGAGATATAGGCGAGAGTCTGAGAGCAAGGTATCTTCCATCCCTGCACCTATGCATGGATGTACCCGTGGCCATTCTTGTGGCTTTGTCTGAGACTCCTACTGTTCTTAACCCCCAGGACAGGACAAGCCCTGCCTCTGGAAAGGGGTAGGGCAGGGAAAAGAGCATGAGCTGCCACACTAATCGTCCTGTGATCCGGGAGTGGGCCCAGCGCCCTCTCTACCCACCACAGTGCGGCTACACAAGGGGCGTGTGGCCATGAGCATCCGACCTCAGATGTGTCTTGTGTTTGGCTCCTTTGGCCCTGAAGGTGAAAGGGGCCAGGACAATGGGACAGTGTCCTAAGCCTTAAGGGTGTCGTGTCTGCCCAGGAGCCTCTGCATGAACAGCTCGGCCTTTCTGAACCCCTCTTAAAGCAGTGAGATGAGCTGCATACTGTCTTCCAGGCCACGAGGATGCAAAAGGGCACTTGCCCAGGCCTGCGTGGAGCTGGCCAGCAAGGCTTAGGACACAGCTGTCCTCTCAAGGCTATGACCAGGATTCCTGCAGAGTGGGCAGCTTGGCGCATGGCAGGAGCCTGCCCCAACCTGGAAGTAGCTTGTACCTGCCTGGCCCTGGCCAATGTGCAGGCAGCATGACCATCTGTCAGCCAGCAGTGTGCGGCCCTTGCAGAGGGCCTGGCAGTCTCCCCTCCTGCTTGTGCATGAGTCGGCAGGGCACTGAGAAGGAGGAACCTGGGATCGGCAGTACTGGGGCTGCCCTGGCCTGGATGCTAACTGTGGTACATCCTGCCGGCAAGGCTGACAGGCCTGTGTGTGGCATCCAGGACTGGAGGCAGAGGGGCCAGGTAGCCAGAGAAGGGTGGCTGTGGCCTCTGGGCCTGTGACTAGGAAGGGGAAAGGGGTGTGTCCAAGGTCCCATTTCCAGCCCTGGAGGAAGCCATGCTGTGGAAGAGGCTGCCTGCCCTCTCTATCCCATCTCGGGCTGACAGGCCCCTGGTCAGCCTGCTCTGTGCTCCCAGAGGTGCCTAGTACAAACCAGTGCCCTTGATAAGCCAGAGTGTCAGGCAGCATGGGCTTGCATTCCTGCAAGGTGGCACTGAGACATCAGCAGGTCCCCGTGGCAAGGGTAATTCTAGACACTAGGCCTGCTGGATGTGGGCCGGGGTTCCTCGGGGTCCCACACATGCTGGGCCTCATCGACAGAGTGAGCATTACCCTGGCCATCTATGCCCCCCAAGTACTGGCAAGCCATGTGGAGACCCCAGGCAGCCAAAGCCACTTCTGCCCCAATCTCAGCCTCCTGTGGTAGAGCCAGTCTGGAGGAGGGGCCCCACCACCCAGCTGCCTCCACTCTTCACTGGCAGGGCAGCACCCCAGGGCCTGGGCCCCAGTCTCACACCCCAGAGAATAAGAGGTACCTTGGGCCCCAAGAGCCCCCTTCCAAGCTCACAGGCACCTGGACCCTTGGGAAGTGAGGAGACTGGGAATCCTCTTATTGCCTCCCCACCGCCCTCAGCAAATGCTCAGGGGTGGTGACCCTGGGGGTGCAGTCCCTGATCTAGAAGCTCCCAGCTGAGGAGGCACACAAGGTTCCCACAGGGGACATAGTGGTCTCAAGCCCACCGTGCCCAAGGCAGCAGTGCCCCAGCTGTTGACCTTGTTGCCTGATGGTGGCCCCTGTGTCACAGAGCCTTGATCTGTGCTGGGGGGACCCTGGGTGGCCCAGCACCCTGTACCCCTGGCGCCGGCCACCCACACTGGGCCGAGTGCGGAGAGCCTGGGTCATCCCGCCCATCAGCGTGCCAGAGAACTACAAGGGGCTGCCGTACATGCTGGTGCAGGTGAGCAGGAGGCCTTCAGGGGAAGGGGCTCACTGCTGGTGCAGACCCCAGCCCTCCGAGGGCTGATGCGGCTTGGGGATTTCCTGGCTGGGCCTGCAGGTGTCATGCGGGGGGAGGGGCTCCTCCCACTGGGTTTCCTCAACCCCTGCTGCCCACAGATCAGGTCTGACAAGAAACAGCCAGGCGGGGTCCTCTACAGCATCCAGGGCCCTGGAGTGGATGAGGAGCCGCTTGGCCTCTTCTCTGTGGAGAAGTTCTCAGGGCGCGTGTTCCTCAATGCGGAGCTGGACCGGGAGAAGACAGCCTCCTACAGGGTGGGCACTTACCCCACCCCACCATACCCCACCCCACCATACCCCACCCCACCATACCCCACCCCACCATACCCCACCCCACCTCTCTGAGGCCCATTTGGGGCCCAGGGAAAGCCCTGAGGCTGGGACCAACACCCCACTGCGCCTTCAGGATCACCTTCCTGACTCAGACTCTTTGGGCACTGAGGCTCCCTTTTATCCACCCTGCATCTCACTTCGGAGTCTAAGAACCAGCTCTGGGTCCTTACACAGGAGTCCTGAGCACTTTACCTGGAAATAATGCAGTTCCTGGAAGTAACACGGCACCATTCACACAGAATAAGCAAATTAAAATTCCAAATGCACCTAGGAATTAAAATACACTTCAGAAGAAGCCCAAATCCTACACGTCACAGAGCAAGGACAGGAGACCAGGCCCCAGGGAAGGCCCCACCAGCCCAGCTGTCTGCCCACACAGCTCAAGGTCTTCGCCCTGGACCTGGGAGGATCCATCCTGGAGGAGCCCACAGACCTGGAGATCATCGTTGTGGACCAGAACGACAACCGGCCAGCCTTTGTACAGGAGGTGTTTGCTGGCCGGGTACTAGAGGGCGCAGCCCCAGGTGAGCCCGAGGAAGAGGACTCTGGCCCAGCACCCTTGACCCCAGCCCCACCCTGGTGTCCCCTCCAAGGCCTGAACTGAGCAGAGCCCCACACAAGGAGCCCCGGTCAGCCTGGGGCTCAGCACCTTCAGAACAGACGCTAGGTGACGAAGCTGTGCTTCCTCTTCCTTTCCCCCTTGGGATTATGTTCATTTGACATAAAATTTGTCATTTAAACCAGGCATAGTGGCACATGCCTGCCAATCTCAACACTCTAGGAGGCTGAGGTAGGACAATCACACATTTGAGCCCAACCTGGACAACTTAGGAACTTAGCAAGGATGAAAAAGGGCGGGGGAGGTAGCTTAGTGCCAAGACCCTCGGTTCAACCCCTAGTACCATAAAAAAGGAAAAGTAACCATCTAGTGGGAGCTGTCTCCCCAACAGAGGAGCAGCACTGTGACCCAGATGACCCTGTCCCTCTGGGTCCTGTGGTTTGGAGCCACTCTGCCCCTCTGTCCTGCTCCTGCCTGCTCAACCCCTGCAAGCCCTTCAGAAAGTTGAGAGCCTAGTGGGCAGCTGGGCCCCAGCCACTCTGCCATGAAGATCTGTTCTGTTTCATCCCTTTTGGTATTTGAAGCAATGATCTCATTTTTACTTTTAGCTTTTTTACTCTGACATAATTTCAAACTTACAGAAAAGTTGCAGAGAATTCCTGGGCATGTTGCAAACTGTCTGTCTGCTCCTGTTGACCTTTTCCTGTGCCTCCCATTCACCTCAGCTGGACTCTGCCACTGAGATGAGGACTTTATTTTATTTTATTTTTTGTAGAACCAGGGATTGAAGGCCCTTGCACTTGCCAGGGAAGCGCTTATTCTACTGAGCCATCTCCCCAGCCCAGAGGACTTCAATGTTCACACAAGACTAACCCTCATTAACCCTTATAACAGTTTGCCCAGAGGGTTTTTCTTTTTTTTTCTTTTTTTTTTTTTTTTTTTTTTTTTTTTGAGGAGCCAGGGATTGAACTCAGGGCCTTGTGCTTGCCAGGGAAGTGCTAATCCCGCTGAGCCATCTCCCCAGCCCCCTTATAACAGTTGGAATTCCCAGAATAACAATTTTGGTCACAAAGCAACTCTTGGTCATGTGTTTCATGGGTGGTGGGTTTTTTGCTTTCTTTTGAGATAGGGCCTCATTGGGTAGTCCAAGCTGGCCTCCAACTCATGGCAATCCTCCAGCCTCAGCCTCTTGAGTGCTGGGATTGCAGGTGTAGGCTCCACCATGCCCAGCAAGTGGTAGTGTTTTTTACCCTCTCATAACTGGCTCCCTTCCTCTCTCTGTCTCTCTCTTCCTCCCTCCCTCCCTTCTTCCCTCTCTCTTCCTCCCTCCCTTCTTCCTCTCTCTCTCTGCCTCCCTCTTTATCTCTGTCTGTCTGTCTATGTCTCTGTGTCTCTGTCTCCGTCTCTGTCTCTCTCTGAGACAGGGTGTCACTCTGCAATGCAGGCTGAACTTGAACTCACTTTGTAGCCCAGGCTGGCCTCAAATTCACTGTGATCCTCCTGTTTCAGCCTCCCCAGAGTTGAGATTATAGGCATGTGCCACCAAACTCAGGCTTGGCTCCATTTCTGAGTCCTAGTGGCTCTTCAGAAAACCCCATCTTCTGGGCACGGTGGTGCACTCAGGAGGCTGAGGCAGGAAGATTGCTGAGTTAGAGACTACTCTGGGCTATATACAGTGCATTCAAGGAAAGTCTGAAATATATAGTGAGGCCATCCCAAAAAGCAAACAAAAAACAAAAGATAAAAATAAGAAACAAATCAGAATTCCCCATCTGTCCTGCATGGCATCTGTGTGCCCTACAGGATCTGGTCACCAGTGTGGGTGCAGCCATCTCAGTTGGACCCGGCCCTGCCTGATGTGTGCAGACAGGTCTCCCCAACAACACTGTCATCTGGGCCCCAAGGTCCTGAGGCAGGTGGTGTCTCAGCTCTGCTGCTTCAGCCTCTGGAGGGCCTGGTCGCTGTCCAACCACCCTGGCACAGTCCCCCCCCCTTGGGACCTGGTGGGCTTCTCTGCTTCCTCCCCTTCTCAGTGTCCCCACTCTCCTCTGCGCCCCAATCTACAGCTGGAGCCAAGCCTCAGGCTTACTACTTGTTCTTCTGGGGTGGGAGGGACATCCCTCTGCCTGATGCTGTCCTCACTGTGTGCCATGGAGCCAGGTGGCAGCTTCCAGGGTGCCTGTATGGCCACTCAACTCTCCCACAGCCACTGCTGTGGCCTCGCCTGGCCTGTGGAAGACAAGTTGGCTCCTGACAGGGTCCAGTTTGACGTTACGACTGCTGGGCTGTATGTGGCAGGGCAACATCTGATACCGTCACTCCAGGTCAGGCCCAGGGTGCCACACCCACAGTGTGCCTGCCATGCCCCACACTCCCATCCTCCCCAGGCACCTATGTGACCAGGGCAGAGGCCACTGACGCCGATGACCCTGACACGGACAACGCGGCACTCCGATACTCCATCCTGGAGCAGGGCAGTCCTGAGCTCTTCAGCATTCACGCACATACCGGGGAGATCCGCACCGTGCATGTGGGGCTGGACCGTGAGGTGAGGGTGGCCACCAGAGGGGCACCCAGAGACTTCATGGGTCTCTATCTCAGAATAAAAAACATGGCTGTGGCAGAGGCCCTGGGCTCATCCCCAGGGCCCCCAAGGAAGCTTCCTTGGTGTGGTGCTCACAGCTCAGGTCTGAGAGGTGAGGTGGGCAGTGCAGTGAAGCCTCCCTCCCCTCAGCCCAGCCCACTCTCCCCTCTGCCTCTGGTCTGCCTGGCATTGCCCTGCAACTCCCTGAGCTGGCACTTCATGTTGAGGTCCCTCAGAGCCCATGTTCAGCACCACAGCTGACCTCCTCCCACCTACAGACTGGACAGAGGCTGATGGCAGTGCGAGGTGCCATGCTCTTGGGATGCCCCACCCTCAGTGCCCCGCCAGCGTGGGCCTTTGCCTCACCTGCCTCTCCTCCTCCTTTTATGTGATATTAGGACTAGAACCCAGAGCCTTATACTGATCTGGATCTCCAGCTCTTTATTTTGAAAGGGTCTTGCTAAGTTGCCCAGGCTGGCTTGCACTTGGGATCCTCTTCCTTTGGTCTCCCAGAGTGCTGGCACAGGTGTATACCGCCAGGCACAGTTGCATTACATCTTCTGATTCTGTGTCCTCAGATGGTCACCGTGTACAACCTGACACTGCAGGTGGCAGACATGTCTGGAGAAGGCCTCACTGCCACAGCCTCAGCCATCATCTCTGTGGATGATATCAATGACAATGCCCCTGAGTTCACCAGGAATGAGGTGCTATATCTACCCACCCCATCCTGTGCTTCCCATCCCTCCTGGGCTCTGGCAGTGGGCAGGGGTGTGGGGCATTCTGGGGGAGAGTGCTGTGGAGGGCAGGACAGAAGGAGAGGGTCCTGTGGCAGGTGCCAGAGTGCTGGCCCAAGGCTCTGTGGGGGGGGCAGCTGTGGACCCTGGGCCCCCATAGGTAGGAGGGGCAGCCACCCACCTCTGGGCACAGAGGGAGCACCAGCACTAGAGGGAGGAAGGTGGTCACCCCAGTACCCTGTGGGGCTCCCTCCTTGCCCTGGGGTGACCAGACCTGGATCTCCCAGTTCTCTATGGAGGCCATAGAGGCTGTCAATGGAGTGGACGTGGGGCGCCTAGAGGTGGAAGATAGAGACCTGCCTGGCTCGCCTAACTGGGTGGCCAACTTCACCATCCTGGAGGGTGACCCCAGTGGACACTTTGACATCCGAACAGACCCCAGGACCAATGAAGGTGTGCTGTCTGTGGTGAAGGTAAGCCACCCTGGTAGCATCACAGGTGTGACCCATGTGATATCACATTGCACGCCTGAGGAGCACGCCTGCATGTGCACACACATGCTGCTATATGTGGGTGCACAGGAGGTTTATTTCTCTGCTGTCCCAGGCAGGCTGAGAACCTCCCCATGGTATTTTCTCAATTGATGCTGCACCCCAGGAGGGGTGACCCCCAACTTGGTGCCCACACAGCAGCACCCAGGGGGACACTGGCCCAGGCCACAGGGACCACAGCCTGCATCACACATGAACCCGATCCCCCACTCATCATAGACTCACTTTGAGGGTCAGGCATTCATCTTTTTACATTTGCATTGTTCTTTGATGGCTTAGTCCACAGTGTTTTTTGTCAGGGATGAAAGGGGAATTGGAGAAGGACACCCAGGACAAACCCGGGGTTGGGGTCTTGGAGGAGCACAATTGTGTCTGGTGAGTCCTGAGTGGCGGCTGCTTTGCCTCCTCAGCCCCTGGACTATGAGAGCTGCGCACAGTACGAACTCAGGGTGTCTGTGCAGAACGAGGTTCCACTGCAGGCAGCTGCACCGCGGAGCCAACAGGGCCAGGCCAGGCTCAGCATCCAGGTTCAGGACATCAATGAGGCACCTGTGTTCCCCAAAAACCCACTGAGAACCAGCCTGGCTGAGGGGGCACCCCCAGGGACCTTCGTGGCCACCTTCTCTGCGCAAGACCCTGATGTGGAGCAGCTGCAGAGGGTCAGGTGGGCCCTGAGCACCTGGTACCCTGGCTGTGGTCAGAGCTGTAGAAGTCCTGATGCTCACAGGTCTGGGCCCCACCTGTGTCCCCGGGTACACATGTACATGGCTGCCCTGTCATCCCAGGTTGGTGTCCATCTCCATAGCTCCCTGTTCATATCCAGCACTGCCTAGGGCCTGGACCAAGCCACCCAGCACCCTGATTTGAACCTCAGTGTCCTCATGTGGAAGGACAAAGGACAGCTCAGACTATAGGGGCTCAGAGGCCCCTGGGAGATGTGGGGACCACAGTCACATATGTGCATGTGGCATGTGTCACATATGTGCAGTGTGTGCATGAAGAGAGTGTGCTGTATAAGTTGTGAGCTGTCATGTGTGTCCATCCTGCTCCCTCTGGGCGCCCAGGTGACTCAGAGGCCCTATACTCGTAACAGCTACTCCAAGGACTATGATCCTGAGGACTGGCTGCGGGTGGACGGAGCCACTGGCCAGATCCAGACGCAGCGCGTGCTGAGCCCCACCTCCCCCTTCCTGAAGGATGGCTGGTACCGGGCCATTGTCCTGGCCCTGGACGACGGTGAGTGGCTGACGATCCTGGGGGGTGTTTGGGGGTGGACAGGATAGGAGTGGACACGCCGCCTGGATCCACAGGCTCACCACCACGCACTGCCACTGGCACGCTGTCCGTGGAGATCCTGGAAGTGAATGACCACGCACCTGCACTGGCACCGCCGCCAGTCCCCAGCCTGTGCAGCGAGCCGGACCGCGGCCCTGGGCTGCTCCTGGGTGCCACTGACCAGGATCTGCCGCCACACGGGGCGCCCTTCCGCTTCCACCTCAGCCCCGCTGAGCCAGGGCTGGGCCGCAACTGGAGCTTCAGCCACGTCAACGGTGCGTGAAACCCGGCCCAGGAGGGCACGCAAGCGAGCTGGCTGGCGGGGAAACAGACCTGGGACCCGCTGACAGCGGCCTCTCCGCAGGGACCCACGCGCGCCTGCGGCCGCGGCACACACTACCCGAAGGCCTGCACTACCTCCGCCTGCTGCTCCAGGACTCGGGGCAGCCGCCGCAGGAACGAGAGCAGTCACTAAACGTCACCGTGTGCCGCTGCGGGCCAGGCGGCGCCTGTCTGCCCGGGGCCGCTGCGCTCCGGGCAGGGGGCGCCGGCGTTGGCCTGGGGGCACTTGCGCTGGTGCTGGGGAGCGCAGCAGCACTGCTACGTAAGTGACTTGCCCCGCCCACCGCCCAGGGTTCCGCCCACCCCGGGACACCGCCCACGATCCCATAGGGCAGATACCCCCGTCGAAGCCCCGCCCCATCCCGCGGAATCCCGCCCCACCCGCCCGATCTCCTTTGCCGGCTCCCCCAGTGCTGGTTCTGCTCGTGCTGCTCAGAGCGCAGTTCCGACAGCATTCGCGGAACAAGACTCTGCTGCGCCTGCACGACGACGACGATCTTCGAGACAACATCCTCAACTACAACGAGCAGGGCGGTGGGGAGGAGGACCAGGTGCGGGAGGTCAGGGAAGGGAACAGGACATAGGGGGTGGGGCGGGGCTTCTCCAGGTCAGAGCAGCTTTGCCGGATCCCCAGCCAGCTGGGGTGGGGAGCCCCCACCGACCCTGGGACCACCCGATGTGACTTCTGCCTGCAGGACGCCTACGACTTAAACCAACTGCGTCACCCCTCTGAGCTGTCGGCGTCGAGCTTTACCCCGGGCCGGCCACCCCTGCGCCGAGAGGCCCCCCAAGGTCGCGGACTTCCCCAGGTGCCCCAGGCGCCGCCTGCCAGCCCCGCGGACATCGCCGGCTTCATCCGCGACGTAGGTGTTCCTGGGCCCGCACAGGGCGCCAGGTCTTCTGGGCCGATCTGGCCAGGCCAAGGCCTACGGGATGGGAGGAGGGGTCTTTAGTGGGGACCCCCGGGCTGAGCACGGCCTGGTGCGTGGGGCCCCGGTAAACCCTGTGTGTGTGGAGTGCGGCACCTGTGTGTCTGTGCGTGGGGGTGGGAGCGGCCACTGGCGAGATGTCTGCATTGGGGCCAGGACCCTGGTGGGCCGAAGAGTTGGGCCCGCATCACTTCATCTCAGGCCCCAGGTAGGCATAGGCCCTTCCAGGAGGCCGGGTTCTGGCTCCTGCCCAACCCATCAGTAGGGTTCTGGGGGAGCCCCGGCTACACTTAACCCTGCTGCATGTGCCCATTGTCACCAGTTCCCTCATGGACAGCATCCTTCCATACTGCCTACACAGGCCCTGCCTTGGGCCTACAGTACTGATCTCAGCTGGGGCCCACAGGGCCTGCAGGCTGCCGACAACGACCCCACAGTGCCACCGTATGACACGGCTCTCATCTATGACTATGAGGGAGACGGCTCCGTGGCCGGGACTCTGAGCTCCCCTGTGTCCAGTCTGGGGGACGAGGACCAGGACTACGACTACCTCCAAGACTGGGGCCCGCGCTTTGCAAGGCTGGCGGACCTGTATGGCCACCCGTGAAGCCGACTGGGGCATGGGATGTGATATCTGGACAGAGCCACCCAGCTGCAGACCTTGTCAGGGTACCTAGAGACCCAGGTGCAGGCTATGGCCAGCCCAGCCCTGAGGCAGATCTGGGGGAATGAGAGCCCCGGTGTGGAGCAAGTGCCCGCCTCTGCCGCCCCCTAGTGTATACGCCTCTGCATGACATTGGGGACCTCAAGTGTGAATCTGAATTAAAAAAATGAGAGTTCACCTGATGCGCAATGAGCGCCAGCCACACTGACCACACGCGGCAGTCCTTGTCCCTAAGAGTAAGGTTTGGCCAGGCAGGAGCATGGCAGGGTGGGAGGGGACACAGCGCAAGGCCTGCCAGACAATGCCAAAAAAGACCCAGAGAGACAGGATTCTAGGGCTGCCTTTATCTTGCACAACTGGCTAAGGTAGCCCAGGAAAGACCCCCTGGCTGGACACCCTAGGGCTATTCCCATGCAGCCCAGCCCACACTGACGGTGGCTGGGAAGTCTGTACCTATGGTTCTCCCAGGCCAGACATCTGGGGCCCCAGCTGGGCTTAGGGGCCACCCAGAAATGAGCGGGAGGGCAGCAGAAGGGACAGGTGGTCCTGGGGCTGACGGGCATACAGGAGAGGAGAGCAGCACAGGTGGTCAGCATCTTCCAGTGACACAGGCAGGGCCCGGCCGCAGGTCTCGGGCAGCAGCAGGATGCGGAACAGAGCCAGGATGGCCAGGGAGGCAAACACTGTGTGCTGCAGGAAGAAGCCCCGCTGGTCTGCCATCTTCGTGAGGGGCATGGCTGCCTGGCCCAGGGACCCAGCACCCAGTACAAGGCCAAGCCTGGTGCCCTGTGGGAGAGGAGGTGTAGTTCATGGGACCTGGGCCAGGAAAAGGTCTCAGGAAACCCTGGAGGAGTCAGTTCTGCTGTTGGGAACCTGGAAAGCCACTTCCCTAGTTCTGCCCCCAGAACAGGTCCCTCGGGTGCAGGGAGATGTCTGAGGCCAGAGCTGCTTCCCAGCCCTCTCCCACAGTACTGGGCACTCAGCACTCACCTGATCACTGTGGGGCAGACCTCCGCCGCAAAGAGGCTGCTGAGCACCAATGTGGTCTGGGAGGCCAAGAGGCCCAGCACAGACAGGAGCAGTGTGATCCAGCCTGGCAGGTCTGGCACAAAGGACAGGGCAGCCAGGTCAGCACAGGCTTCTGCCCAGCCACGTGGGGCCACCTCCCTGCTTGGGCACAGGTTCCTGGGTGCTCACCAACCCCTATCTACAGCCTGAGGCCAACTGAGTTTCCTCCTGACTGACCACTCTGCAGTGACAACAGACACCAGGCTGGGCTACTCCTACTACCTTTGCAATTTTGAGAATTGTTCTCAACTTCTGAGTACTTTTCTTGTTTGTATTGTTTGTTTGGCAATACTGGGGATTAAACCAAGGGCTGTCAGACAACAACAGACCACTTTTTCACTTTGAGACAGGGTCTCACTAAAGTGTGTGGTGTGAACTCAACTTTGCTATTCTCCCGCCTCAGCCTCCCAGAGTGCTGCAAGCTCAGATGCGGGGCATCACGCCCAGCTTCTCAAAATTCTGACCATTTCAGCCTGCCCTGGAAAATCCTCAGCCCCTTAACCATTGGCCCTGGTTTCTCCAAATGTATCTGAGAGGACAGAGAGAAGAAAACAGCAGACTGGGGCAGAGGAGATGCTTAATGGCATAAACACAAGGTCCCGAGTTTGATCCCTGGGACCACAAAAAAAGAGAGAAAATGAAAATAGTCTGGTCTGGGTCCCCCAGCTTCTTACTGGTCCCACATCCTAGGCTGAGAACTGATACTAGACCCTCAATCCAAACAGCAACCCCAATATTGCTTGCAGGGCCCCAAACTCACACTGAGTTCCAGCAAGCAGCAGCAGGAATGCCAGGCCTGTGACCAGGGTCCCCAGCAGCAGGACAAGGTAGCGACCCCAGCAATCAGCAGTCACAAGCAGGCAGATGATGGCCACAGCCTCCAGGCTGGCCTCCAGGAAGTAGGGCAGATAGAAGGACATCTCACACAGAGCCAGGCTGTGCAGAAAGCTGGTCTGGATGCCTCCGCCCACCAGCCTGGAAGACAGGCCTTGCTATGGGTGCAGCTGCTGCTGTGGGACTCAGGGACATGTCCCCACCCCAAGCGGCAGACCCCAGGCCCCCACCCTACCCCTCCTCACGAACTGATGCCTAGGATGAGCACATTTCTCCAGGTGACGTGGGTGTGCAGGAGGCCCAGAGCCGAGTGGTACCAAGGCTGTGTGGTGCCTATAGCCAACTCTGTCAGCTCTGTGGTGGTGGGGACAGGGGCATATGTAACATAGGGCTTCTCTAGGCCTGCCCTTCTGTAACAAGTGGGCATCTTACCTGTAGCCAGGGAGCCATGCTCAGGGTCCACACCACTGGCTTCTGCGAAGTGCCACAGGATCCTCCTGGCCTGGGCCACCTGCCCTGTGGCGAACAGCCAGCAGGGAGACTCAGGGAGCAGGGCTGGGAAGCTGTGATGTTTTGAGGGTGCAGTGGCTTCCTCCACCTCCCCAGGGATCAGTAGAGGCCAGCACTCTCCCGGACCCAGAGGGTAGGGACAATGACATACCATGACCCTCTCCTTGGCCACATGCCAGCTAAGGATGAAAATACACTTTTGCCCCAGGCTGATTCTCACCACACTTACCCCCAAAACAGCAGCAGAAGCCCAGTTGCCAGGGCACTCAGTCCCTGCAGAAGGCGCCAGTCCTGTGCCAGCACGGCCAGCCCAGGCAGCAGCAGCACACCCAGCACCCAGCATAGGCCAGCACCCAAGGAGTAGGCCAGATGGTGCACTGGATCACATAGCTCCAGGCCTGGGCAGAAGAGATGGCCCGAGCCAAGAGCTTACAGTGTGCAAACCTCCCCCACAATCCTGAGAGGGTTGACTAAACCCCCCAACCCTATGACTCACGTGCCACACAGAGGGCTAAGGAAGCCCCTGCCAAGGCACCTCCTCGGAGCAGCTGCAGGGCCAGCAGGGCAGGGAAATGGGTAGCCAGGGCTTTCCCAGTATAAAGGACAGTGGCCAGAACCAGGGAGGCCACAAAAACAGCCCGGCAGCCGAACTTATGAACAGTGGGCACAGATGGCCAAGGGCTACACAGGGTGCCTGAGGAAGGAGGCTGGGACAGGGCTGGAAGGGCCACTCACCAATCACAGCCTGCACCCAGGAGCACAGATCCCAGCAGCCAGCCCAGGAGGTGGCCCATGCGCTGCAGTGGGACTTTCCAGCTGTCCTCACACACGAGATTCCACTGTGGGGACACCAGTCACCTGAGACCAGTCCTCTCCTCCTCGGTCACCACCCCAGAGATACAGGGGTTTCAGAGCTCTCGAAGGGGAAATAGTGGTGCATACTCCAACTCTAGGGCTTTCACAGGCTTGGGCAATCCCTGCTGAGCCCCTAGGGAGCACCGACTTGGGGGTCTCCCAGGCATTTGGTGCAGTCCCACTTCTCAGGGGACCTGTTCTGCCCTGCAGGTCCTGCATTTAAGATTGGGCTTCACTGCCCCTGTGCCCCAACTGGACAAGGGATTTCTGCTTTGTGACAGGCCAGGTCCTTAGGTCCTTACGCCACCCATCCTGTCCGCCCCAGGTGAGTGGCTCCAGGAACAAAGGGGCAGGGCCTCGAGGGCTCCTCCTTCTCAGCAGCCACTAGGACTAGCCTCCCCTTTCCTTTCCCAACAGGCTCAGCAGCTGTGGAGTCGGGATAGCCCAAAGCTTCCACTTCAAAATCCCACCATGGAAGCTGCGGGGAGGGTGCAGTGGGGCGCAGAGGCAGCATCCTGCCGGTTCCTGGGCCCCAGGCAACAGCAGGTGACCTGCTCTGGCAGCACAGGTGGGCGGTGGGGCAAAGGTTCGCGGGGGCGGCAGAGCTAGGCTCAGAGTCATGGTCCTGAGCACCCTCCCAGTAGTCGCAGGGATCCTCGCCTCCAGGATGGACCCCAGAAGGTGACCGTTGCTCCCACCTGGGTGACTGGGCTGCGACGAAGGCCGGCAATGGGCAGCGTATAGAGCTACCCGCGTGTGCATGGCAGTGTGCCGTCAGGCGAAGGGACCGCGGGGTCCGTGGGTTCCGCGGGATAGTGTAGCAGCAGGCAGGGGCTGGGCGCACGTGTGGGGCCCTGGCGCGGGACGCTGGCGTCGAGGAGCTGAGGCCCACGCAGGGCACGCAGCACGGGGGGCAGCAGCGTGGGGTCCGGCCGGCAGTGGTGGGCGGGCCGCGCCGTGAGCAGAGGGTTGGAGCTCAGCGCCATCCCCAGAGCCACACACGGCAGCCACGACGCGACGGCCAACAGGCGCCGTGTCCGGCCGAAGCCGCCCGCCGCTCGCAGCACCCGCGCCTCCAGCTCCATAGCCGAGGATGTGGCCGGGCAGGGAGAGGGGCGGGGCTTGAAGCCAAGAGGGCGGGTTCGGAGAGGGGTGGAGCCTATGGCGGATGGAGCTGGGTGGGGCCTGTGATAGCTGGGCGGGACTTTGCCCGAAGGGCGGAGTCTGCGGTCTGTAGGGGCGGGATCTGAAGGCCGAGGGGCGGGGTGGGACGGGGCGGGCGCTCTCAGGTGCGCTTAGGCTCGGGGCGGAGTGGTCCTCAGAGGATGTTGTTCGCGCGGCGCTCCCGGATGGCACCTACAGCGCCCCGTCCCCAACGCCCCATCTGGAAGCCAGGTAAGAGCCGAGCCCAGGCGCCGAGGCCGGTGTGGGAGGAGCGCGGGTTCCCTCGGGCCGCGGCCCCGTCAGCTGCTCCCGCGCGGATTCACCTGAGCCGCAGGCACCGCCCGCATCCGCCAGCTTCCCACCCAGGGGCGCTGCGCCCGCCCGTCCGGGCTGTCGCTTTAGAGGAGTTTTCACTTTTTAACTCATTGCAGAATATACGTAACCTACATTACCTTTTTACCCGATTTTTAACTTAACAGCTGAGGGGCATTAGGTCCATGCACACTACCTTCCCGGCCGTCATTATCCCAGGTGTCAGCCATTCTTCCCCTTCCTGTACTGCGTCCGTGTGTTTGCGCACGCATGTGTTCTCGGAATTTGAACACAGAGCCTTTACCCTGAGCTACGTCCCTAGCCCTTTTAAAAATATGTTTAAATCTAGGGTCTCAGTAAATTGCCAGTAAATTGCCCAGGCTGGGCTTGAATTTGTGCTCTTTCTGCTTCAGTTTCCCAGAGTGCTAGGATTACAAACAAGTATGTCTCCACTTCGGCCGGGCCCACCTTCCGCCTCTGTGTTTCCCTATTGTGGGCTGTGTGAGTTGGACCTTACAGTATGGCCCTTGGTGTCTGGCGCCCTGGGCTGAGGTTTGCAAGGTTCCTCCCCATCTGTGAACGCGGATATGAGTGTCTGTCTGCAGGCCAAGCTCCTGGCTCAAGCTGTGGGTGACACGCAGTGGCCGGGGGCCCTGCGGTGCCCTGTTACCATAGCCCCTCATCCAGCTGCACACAGCTTTGCCTGTCAATGCTCCCTGGCCTAAGCACTTTGAGCACACAGCTCAGTGGTGCGCAGTCCACCCATAACATGCACCCAGCACCACCGCTACCTCTGGAACTCGTCTTGTGGCGTGGAAGCCCTGCCCCTAAAGCACTACTTCTCATTCCCTCCCACCCCCAGCCTGGCAAACACCATCCTATTGTCTGTCTCTGGTGCGGACTGCTGAGTGTCACATAAGTGGCACCGTATGGTGGCTACCTTTTTGCCTGGCCTATTTTGGCACAGTGCTCGAGGCCCATCCACTTTGGAGCCCGTGTTAGAATTTACTTCCTCTTTAGGGCCAAGTAATAAGTATTGCTTATTCATGCTGCTGTCAAGAGATGCTTGGGATTGCTGCATGAATTTCTCAGAAACATAAATGTCTTGGAATGACCTATACAAGTCCAGATTGATGCATGACTGAGTCTGTCGGGGTTCCTTACAGAGTAGTGGGCAATTTCCAGCTGCAGCACCATGAGGTTGGCCCCACCTCCCACCCTTACCCTTACCACTACCCCCACTCCTGACCAAACTTCTGGTTTTACAGGGTGCTGAGTGGAACAGCTGAAGCAAGGAGGATCCCTGAAACCATGTGTTCTGCTCATAGCCACTCTTAGCAGGAAGCCCCAAGGGTCTGGGCAAAGTGCTGATGCTGTTGCTGCACTTTAGTTGGGCAGGCAGTGTGTGGGGAGGGGCGGGACCTTCGGGATGGGGCTCTTTGGCTGGGTTCAGAGGACAGTCCTCATCTTGCACCCCACCCACTGTCTACTCTCACCCTCTGCCTTGCTCTGGTGGTTTTCTTTTTTCTTGTTTTTGGTAGAACCGGGGATTGAACTCAGGCCCTTGTGCTTGCCAGGGAAACGCTTATTCCACTGAGCCATCTCCCCGGCCCCCATCTGCCTTGCTCTGGGTGTCACCAAGCCCAGGCTGTTACTCACTCCACCAGCCACATCAGGGGAGTCCCACAATGTGTGAAGACACATCCCGCCTGGCATTCTGGTAATGTGCCAAGTGCAGGACCAGCAGTGCCACTTCTCCCATGGCCTGCCCCTTACCCTCCAGCATTCCAAATGCCAGTCATGGGAAGGAGGCACCCAGCTCCATGCCAGTGGGGTCTGCCTGTGCCCTGCAGCTCCTGTCATGGTATCTTCCACAGTCGGGATCCACTGTCTGGCTCTGCCATACTGGGGTGGCTGTGGCCTGTATGGAATAGGGCCTCAGGGGAGGGTGCCCAGCTCTGCAGTGGGGTGTTCCTCCTCTACCCTCTGCATTCCAGGAGCACCTTTTTCTTCCCACACAGGTGCCCTCATTCCAACCTCTTACCTGTGGCTTAACCCACCAGCCAGCCCCTGCTGGGGTTGTAGGGTCGTCACATCAGTGCTGTAAAGCCAGTGTTCTGAGGCATCTGCACCAAGCAGTCCTCCAGCAGTAGCCTCATGGACTGTTTCCAGGGACCCTTGCAAGAGGACTGCACTGGTGTCCTAGGGCAAGCACAGTGTGCAGCCCACCTGGCCAGTGTCCTCTGCCTGCCAGTCCTGCGTGCACCTGGACAGCATGTGTTGTTGTTGTATGAATGCTTGTGGCCTTTGTGGTTTTAGGCCTGGGGTGTGCCCCGAATTGCACCCTCCCAGGTAGGGCTTTGGGACTGTGGCTGGATCTTGGTGCACTGTGCTGTGTCCAGTCAGTGGATTCATCTGTGGTTGTGTTCACTGCAGCGTGCTGCTGGGAGGCTTTCACTGGAAGCAAACTTGCCACATTCAGTTCCTGGCATTCTGCCCGAGGGTCCACACTTTGGTTTCTGGAACGCTTCATGGACTCCATGCCCTCGACATCTGAGTTGCTCACGTCTGCGAGAGCTTCTCTGGTTTCTTGAGTCCCCTGGGGGTCTTAGGTCACGAAGGTCTCATTGGACCTCTGCCTGAGGACCTGGTAAACATACTCTGCCTGGCCCCCAGAATGGGGGCAGCAAAGCAGGTCTCCCTGGACCCCAGCTCCCATATCTTTGTCAGGACACTCCAGCTCTTCAGGGCAGGTGATACCCAGGGGCCCCTCTCTGCCTCCAGAGCTTAGGTTGGTCCCTTTCATTAGGAGGCCCCCAGCCTCCCAGGCCAGCAGCCCAGGCTCACCCACTGGCTGCCTGTGCACACTTCTGAGGCTGTGCATGGGTCCTGGTGCATGTGGGCTGCAGCTTTCTCGTGCCTTTGCTGCACAACATTCCTCACAGGCAGTACTGGAACCTTTGTCACAGTCTCTTACTGCATGAGGAAGGGTTTGTTTTTGCACTTTCTGATCTATTCTGGATTTCACTGGGGAGAATTAACATTTTTTGTGTTGTTTTTGAGACAGGGTCTCCCTATGTAGTTCAAGCTACCCTTGACCTCACTATGTAGCCGAGGCAGGCCTTGAACTTGTGGCAGTTCTCCTGCCTCAGCTTCCCAAGTGCTGGGGTTACAAACCTGTGTCACCATGCCTGGATTGACTTTTTGAGAAAGGCTTTTGCTATGTAGTTCAGCCTGGCCTTGAACTAATTCAATAAACCAGGCTAGCCCCTGAGCTCAGTGCAGTCCTCCTGCCTCAGCCTCCACAGCCCAGCTTGAGGACTAGCCTTAGTCTAGCTGTAGGAACAAGGGGTGTATTTCCGTTCAGTGTCTGTCTCATTTCTTTCAGCAGTGTTTTGTAGTTTATTGTACAAGTGTCTCACCCTTGGTTAGGTCAGTCATTGTTTTGAAGCTTAGTCACTGTTGTGAATGGAATTATTGTCCTAACTGCTTTTTCAGATTGCTCCTTGTTAGTGTATAGAAATGCAATTGATTTTGCTTCTTGGCTTTACTTTTTTTTATATTACTTTTTGATTATTTTTATTATTGCAATTGTGGCTTTGCTTCTTAATCCTGCTATTTTGCTGAATTTGTATCAGTTATGTAGAATGTACCTGGTGATATGTAAAATCATGCCTACCAGACAGACTGTTTCATTGCTTCTCTTCCTACCTGGCCATCTTTTCTTCCTTTCCTTTCCAGTGGGTCTGGCAGGAGCACCCAGTCCCAAGCCAATGGGGATGGTGATAGCACTGGGCCCAGGGTCCAGGATCCAGAGTCAGAGTCAGGGCTGAGTGCTCTCCCTCTGGGTGCCAGGATGAAGTGTGCTGTGCTGGAATAGTTTCTGTTCCGAGTTTGTTGAATATTTTTATCATACAAGGATGCTGAATTTTGTCAAATACTTTTTCTGCATCAATTGGGCTCTCTTTCCCTTTAAAAATAAGTGTATTTGATTATTTCTTTAGCAGCACCAGGAATTGAACTCAGGTGAATCCTCATCTTCTCTCTGAGCTTCATCCCTACTCTGTTGGTGCTTTGCTTTGTTTTGAGGCAGGGTGCTGCTAAATTACTAAGCTGTCCAAGTGGGGCGTGAATTTGAGGCGCTCTTGCCTCAGGCTCCATTGGTGAGACCCTGAGCAGCGCCACCAAACCCACACTTTCCTGCTTACCGGGCTGTTACCTTGATTTGTCTTCACCTGTGACACGGACCCCAGACTCCAGGAGGAAATCCCACATGGCCATGTTGGCTTGGACTTTCATGAGGATTTTTGCAGTGATGGTCATAAGGGATGTTGGTCTATAGTTTTAGTGTCCTTATTTACCTTTGGATGCAGGGCAATATTGCCTTCATAAAATAAGTTAGGAGGCATTCCTGGCTCTTAATTTTTTTGGAAAGGCATCAGAAACTCTGGCATTTGTTTTTCTTTTTCAATCATAACTGGGCATATACCTGAGACTTTCATATTGATCTGAGCTGCTCTTTTATTTTGAAACAGGGTCTCAATAAGTTGCTGAGCTGCTCAGGGTGGGCTTGAACCTGATCTTCCTGCCTCAGCATCCCAGAGTTGAGGGATTACAGGTGTGCGTTATCACAATTTATTATGTTAAACAATTATGTATTATACAATTTTGTGTTTTCCAGTTTTGTGTCAGTCACTGATTTAGTTTTACCCCACTATTGTTAGAAGACATTTTTGTATTTATTTATAGAATTGGAGATGACACATCGAGCCTTTGTACTGAACTACAGATCTCTTGTACCTTTTAACTTTGTTTTATTTTTATTTATTTATGTTTTGTGGTATGGGGGATTGAACTCAGGACCTTGTGCTTGCCAAGAAAGCACTTATTCTACTGAGCTAGCTCCCTGGCCCTTAACTTTGTTTTATATTGAGACAGGTGTTTGCTAAATGATCCAGCCTGGGTTTGAACTTGTAATCCTACAGTTTAGTCTTTATTTTTAAATTTATTAAGACATAATTTGTAGCTGGATATATGGGCTATGCTGGCATGTGTCCCACATGCACTTGGGAAGAATTACACTTTATTGCTTAGTCAGGTATGTAAGGCTTCAACTCCCCCTTCCCCCACTTGCCAGGGGATTGAACCCAGGGCTGTCATGTTGAGTAACATCCAGGACCTTTAAAACTTTTTTAAAAATCTGAAATAGTCCCAGGTATAATGGGACATCTAAATGTCCCCAGAGCCTCATGTACTCATAAATGAGGCTTTTGAGAGTGACTAGATTAGTCCACTGGCTTAGCACAGTTCTGAGTGTGGACGATAGATTCATTGGAAAAGAAGACCCGCCCTGGTTAAGGTTGACACCAATCAATAGACTCATAACCTGGGTAAAATAAAGAGAAGAAAGGCTGTCTTGCATCCTGTTATGCCCTGGACTATTGCTCCTCTGCTGTGTCCCCTGCCGTGCAGCCAACCAACTATAGACTAAAACCTATATAGACTGTGAGTTTAAAAAGTCCTTTCTGCCTCTAACTTTTGGTGTTGGGTATTTTGTCCCAGCAACAAGAAAGTGACTGAGACAAATTTTGATACCAGAAGTGAGGTTATTGCTGGGACTGTACTTGTGGCTCAGAAGCCTTTGGAACTGGCCTGCAGGAGGAGTTTGGAAAGATTTGGAGATGGGGCTGGAGAAGCAGCCATGGAATGTTGTGAGCCAAGATTGATGGGAGATTCTGGTCAGAGCTCAGATGACTAGAATGCTGAAGAAATGCAGCCAGAAAAGACAGGCTGAAAATGTTTCAGCTGGACTCCAGCCCATGTGTATTATGCTTTGCGACAATATTTGTCTACATTTTGCTCATGTGCAAAGACCCCCTTGGAGACTGAAATTAAGGGTGGTGGAGTGATTAATCTGGCAGAAGAAATTTCAAGCAGTGTAACGTTAAGGCAGTGGCATAGATACTACTGGGAGCTTTTAGTCATGCTGTACCTTGAAAAGCAAGAGGAAAGGGCAAATCAGAATGGTTTTAAAATTATTTAGATTGTCTCTAAAGGAAGCTCCAGTAAAGTTGGGACCTGCAAAGATACAGTAGAGGAGAATTTGGGTGCTGAAAAGACTAGCATTAAAAAGCCAGGGAGGTAGCTCAGTGGCTTAAGCACCTGCCTGGAAAATGTAAGCTCCTGAGTTCAATCCCCAGTACCACACAATAAAGATATCAATCAATCAATCAGTCCAACTTAAGGTCAGGGAGGTAGCTCAGTAGAATAAGCACTTACCTGGCAAGTGCTCCTGAATTCAATCCCTAGTACCAAAAAGAAAGCCAACTACTTTGGAACAGGACAGTAGGAAAGATGGCCTGAGGGCATCACAAGAACCAGCAGGCCTCTGCCCTATCCTTTACAGCCTTAAAATTACAAAGGTGAAAGACTTTTGAGAAGAGAGCTCCAGGGCACCATGTTGCAGAATGGTGGTGGCCTTTGGAATTTATTCCTTAGGCTCAGTTCATGGTGCTCAGAAGAAAGTATGGCCATGGCCCTGCTGGTTGAGTGACCTTGATGTCATCTACAACATGCTGGTTTTAGGTGCATGAAGAATGCAAGCATTGTGGGGTCAGAAGTCTTTCTCCCAGAACTTTAGAAGAGGCCAGGCACTATGTGAAGCTGTGAGTGTAAAGCTGAAGGTGTAGTGGACACACAAGAAGGTTAAAGCCAGGAATGTGGGTCTTCAGAGGAAAGCTGAAAGGAGCAAAGTCGCACAAGAGAGGCCATGAGGGCTGTGACCATCAGCAGCGCTGGAGGAATGAAGTCCTTTGGAGGCCACAGCTTGCCAGAGATTTCACTGGGCCATAACATGGGACTACAAGACAGTGTTTTCCTTACTGGACTTTGGTCTTATGTTGGTCCCATTCCTTTCTGTTCTCCTGTTTGTACCTTCTATAATGAGAATGTCTTATCTTGTGTGCTTATATGTTGGAAAGTAAATGGTTGATACAGCATGTCAGCTTGAGAAGCTTGGAGACTCAGTTGACTCAGCAGTTCTGCATCCTGGGGTGCAGCAGACATACCCTTGTATCTAGGATATTTGTTCATTGTGTTAACTCGAGAAGTTTAGGCTAAGTGACTCAGTAGGGCCCAGGTCCTCACTCTGTAAACATCCTGAGATGTGAGAGAAGGGCGTGGAGTGGGTGCTGTACCCACTGGAGGGCAGGCAGCCTGTGTATAGTGTGAGGAAGGAGCTGGGGGCAGAGCTCAGCTGCACAGTACCTGCCTAGAAAATGAAGGTCCTGAGCTTGATTCCTGGTACCAAATAATAATGGTGGTGCTGGTGGTGGCAGTGATGGTGGTGGAGGTGGCGATGGCGATGGCGGGGGGGTAATAGTGGTGGTGGTCATGGAGGTAGTGGTGGTGCTGATGGTGGTGATCGTTGTTATGGTGGTTGTGGTAGTGGTGGAGATGGTGGCATATGGAGAAGAGGCTTGCTCTCCCTCCTTTTTTGTGCTCTTGTTGCTTTTGCTGTCTTCTGCTGCCTTGAACTGTTGCGTCTGTGCTATGCAACTCTTTTGGAGCCAGCTGATTACAGACTAACAGATCTATGAACTGTGAGCTTCATAAACCTTATTTTCTTTTCAGTTTTACATGGTCATACAGCTAAAAGTTTTGCTTTAAATCTCAGAGAATTTGGACTTGGACTTTTTCAGCAAAGATGAACTGTAGGACTTTGACAGTTATTAAAGACAGACTAAGCACTGGCCAGATAGCTCAGCAGATTAAAGCACCTGCTTAGGCAGATGCAGGGGCCAGGGATTCAATCCCCAGGCCTGCCTTGCCAGCCCTCCCCCAGGGTATGCTGAGATGGCAGTTGAGACTGGGTGTGGCACATGCCTGTAATCCCAGCACTTGGGAGGCTGAAAACAGGAGAATCACCATGAGTCTAATCTATGTTGTGAGACCCTGTACACCCTGTATACCCTGTCCTAAATTCATAAAGACTAGCTGGGTATGATGGTGCACACCTAGAATTGCAGCATTCAGGAGGTGCAGGCAGAAGTATCATAAGTTCAAGGCCAGCCTGAACTACATATTGAGACCCTGTCTCAAAAAACAAGCAGCAACAAAAAAGATACTACATGCATGTTGCAGAAAGGAAAGCGCATGAATCTTGTGGGGGCCAAGGACAAAATGTTGAGGCTTATATCTAACCCTCCCAAGGGCCTCATTTGCTCATAGGTGAGACTTTTGGGAGTGGCTGGATAGTGGGTGTATCAGTCAGGTTTTACAGAGAGACAGATATAGCGCAAGATGTACAAATGTGTAAGAAATTGCAAATTCGGTTTACAATGGTCAGCTGCAGAGTCGGATAAAGAAGTGTGCAGAGAAGCTGAAGGATTCAGTCCAAGATCTGGAGCTTGCTGCAAGTTTGTATCAGAGGCCAGTGGGTCTGCAATGGAATTCTTTATATATTTTAGATGCTAGCCCTCTGTCCGAGGAACACCTGATGTGTTTGTCTTTTCATACTATTGTTATTTCCTTTGTTGTGCAAAAGCTTTTCAATTTGATGTCACCCACTTATTTATTTATTTTTTGGCAGAACTGGGGATTGAACTCAGGCCCATGCATTTGCCAGGGAAGGGTTTATTAACTGAGCCATCTCCCCGGCCCCAGTGTCACTCACTTATTGATGCATTTTTTGAGACATGTAAGCCAGGCTGGCCTCAAACTCACAGCAATCCTCCTGCCTCAGTTTCCTGAGTTTTTTGTTGTTATTGTTGTTGTTTGTTTGTTTTTGTGGAACCGGGGATTGAACTCAGGCTCTTGCACTTGCCGGGGAAACCCTTATTTTACTGAGCCATCTCCCCAGCCCCAGCCTCCTGGGTTTTGAGATTACAGGTGTATGCCACACTGGCTATTGGTTTCTATTTTTTTTTTTTTTTAATTGATAAAGGATCTCGCTAAACAGCTCAGATTCATAGTGATCATCCTGTTTCAGCCTCCCCACCACTGAGGTTATAGGCACATGCCACCATGCCTGGTTTCAGGGCCAACACTGTGTGCCCCAGGTTCTACAGCCAGCATGGCATGTGGTACAGGGGACCGAACTTGGGTCTGATGGCTCAGTGGAATAAACCCTTCCTTGGCAAATGCAAGGGCCTGAGTTCAATCCCCAGTTCCGCCAAAAAATAAATAAGTGGGTGACATCAAATTGAAAAGCTTTTGCACAGCAGAGGAACTAACAATAGTTATTGGGTCCTTGCATTTTCCAGGCAAGAGCTTAAGCCACCGAGCTATCTCAGCCCTATTGGTTGATTCTTGATGCTATTTCTTCTGCAATTCTGGTTCTGTTCAGATGGTCTTTGCCTAGGCCTATGTCTTTAAGAGTTTTACTTTCTTTCTTGTCTTCCAGTAGATTAAATGTTTGTTTTAATATCCAGATCTTTGGTCCATTTTGATTTTAGCTTAGTGTATACATGGGGACACACTAGACACAGAGTCTAGGTTCAGTCACATGCACATGGATATTCAGTGTGCCCAGCACCACTTGCTAGAAGGAGTATCTTCCATGTGGGTGTAGTGACGCAGGCCTGGTAGTCTGGTAGCTGTATGTGGTACCATGCTATTTTGTGCCACTGTAGCTTTGTAACATGACTGGAACCAAGACGATGATGCCTTCTGATTTGTTCTTGTTACCCATGGCTGCTTTGCTCTTCTGGTCCCACATGAATTCCAGGATTGTTTTCTCTAGTTCTGTGAGGAATGTTGTGTGCATTTTGACATTTTGATTGAGATTGTTTTAAATCTGCGTATCAGTTTTGAAAGTACAGTAAACCTTGGAATGTAACTGGTTCTGTGAGTGCTCTACAAGACAAGCAGACGTTTCTTAAAACATTTAACTTGATAGATGAAGTAATCACTTACGATCTGAGTAGTACCTGACGCTGAACACCCCATGATCACAGCAGAGCCAATGGTTCTCTCCCTCCTTGCCCTCCCCCTCACCTCCTCGTTCTTTTTTGCTCTTGGACTGTGAGTGGGCATCTCCTGATGGCAAGGGGCTCTGGAGGAGATCTCATCTGCACAGGCAGAAGAGAAAAGGAGGGAGAATCCCTCACTTCAAATTGCAACGGCAAGCAGAAACACAGATGCACCCAGGATTTGGAGGCAGATTTATTTTATGTCAACAAGCACTGATCAGGATCATTTCCAGAACATCAGATCCTGGTCTCTGCTGGTCTAGGGCTTTTATGGGATAAACAAGCAAGAAGTACAGAAACCGAATGGCTTGTCAAGTGGGGATTGGTTTATACAATGTGCATCATGGTGGCCAGCCATTTCTAAGAGACCAAAAGTAACAGGAATCGGAACAGGAACTGTTACCTGGGCAACTAAGAACTGAAGTGTACTGGCTGGGGGGCATATTAATGTGATCTTTTGAGACAAGGCCCAACCAAAACATTAGGGTTGTCATTATCCTAGGATGGGTCCCCAAGATTGCCTAATTATAGAGTTTTCCCCTTTTACTTTTTAGGAAGAGATGACGTAGGCCTGTTTTGTAAGATTATTCCAGCAAAGGAGTAAGGGAATTAATCTGGTCTCAGAGAGTGTCTAATGTGTCTTGGATGCTCATCAAATCTTGGTCAAGTGTTTGATTAATTGTTCTATTTTCTTGAGTCAACTAACCATAGAGTTTAAGGCAAACAGCAAGCAAGCAAACAAAAACCCACCCTATTCCTCTCCTGAGACATGACCAGCCAGGGAAGCAAGGACTGGGCTGAGAAAGAGCTTCTCCTAAGAAGATAAACAAGTTTTCTGAGTCCAGGTCAGTTGCAAAGAGTCGCTGGCTGGAAGGAGTCAACTGGAGGCAGAAGAGGGCATTCCTAGGTCCAGGCTGGTGCACCAGCAGGCTGTGGATGGCAGGCGACTGTGGTAGCATATGTGGAGGGCAATTGTGGCATCAGCAGCTTGGAGGTCTTTTATGGGCAGGTGAGGTGCACTGTTTGATGCCAGTGGGGCTGCCTTGGGACACAGCTTGATCTCCAAAGGGGTATGGTTGATAGCAAGCACTGGGGTGGGTCCTTTGTCCCTTCTAGACACTCTCAAGATTTCAGAATTATGATTATCAGGCTGATATAGGTTCAATTCTTCCTCCTGGGTGCAGTCAGAGTCAATATTAAGTCTGGGACAGTTGAGGGAAGCTGGTCACATCCCAGGGGAGGAATAGGGCTCTCAAGCCTGGACATGAATTCATGTTTGGTAAAGTGTCCATCAGTCCCACAGATCTGTGTTGGCAGAATTTCTTTTCAGTGGGGACTCTGGTGTGTGACTTCAGTAACTACAGACATGTTTATTGGCTCCTTGCCTCCCTCTTTGGGGTCTGACAAGGGAGTAGTGTGGTCCTGACTTAAGGCTTTGTAGCCATCTGTCCCATTACTGTCTCAGATTGGATGTGCTTAGGGGAGGACTGCGTTCATCCTAGGGTCAGGGTTAACCTCAGTGGTGGGGACTTCTGACTTTAGCTAGGTGTGGGGGGTGGGCCCATCTACAATGTTCTTCAGTATCAGTCAGAGGCAGGAGTTACAGACAGTGGAGCAGGAACCATGGTGCAGGTGACAGAACTGCCAGTGGTGGCGTTGTCAAGGCTGGCTTGGAAGCTCGGGGCTCATGAGTGTAAGGAGGAGGCAGTTCTGCTCGGGATCCTCAAGCAGAACAGGATAGTTTGTCTCGTTTGGGCTGAATCTGAGAGCCTCTCAGATGCCTTGTTGGTTTGTACTACTGACGAGGATGGCTTTCTTGTTGTGCAGGACACAGGTGTGGAGCCAAGAAGGGAGAGTCTTTAACCCCTTATAGCAACTGAATCCAAGTGAGCAGACCTCACATCTCAGGACTTTCCCTGTTGTAGGGGCTCATGGGATCCACCACAGAGTACAAGGCAATGGCCATGTTGTTGACAGAATGGAGATTTTGCCCAAGGTGACTAACAGTCTGTTGGGCCAGTGTGTGGCCAGATGCCTGTTTGTGTTTCCCATGACATCTGACAGCAATGGGGGGGGGTCAGAGTGAGGGTACATGGTTGATGGGCAGACCGAAAGGCAAGTCTTTAGCTCATACTTCTGGGAGGAGAGTTTTAAGGATTTCAGGCTTGTAGTTATCTGTCTCAGGCTGATGTAGGTATTATTTTTCTCAGAGAAAATAAAAGTTGAAAGTGCTAGGTTGAACAAACCAGAGGGTGGCTGACTGGCTTGGTGCAGAGGAGGTGCCCTCCCAGGTTGTACATTTGCGCCTGGCAGAAGGGGCGAGAGGCAAGAATCCTGGTTGCCCCAGTGATGGTAACATTTCTCAGAGGGTATATTGGAAGGCAGAGAGTTCTGTCCCATTGCCTACCAGGAAGTTTGCCCTCAACTTTTGCAATGACCATGGTCTCTCAGCAGCACAATTTGATAGAGTTCAATCTGTCCAACAGGGCCTAACCCATTTGTCATGGCTGACAGTGCAATTTTCCTCAGTCAAAATGTGGAACTGTGGAGCTGGGTGACCT
>PVKA01023388.1:0-35712 GCA_004027165.1 Ctenomys sociabilis
GAGGACTTCACTGACCACATAGGAAATATAAAGTTCATGTGTTGGTATATAAGTCTTGATCTATCTAGGTCTTAACCATCCAGCAGAAAAGTATAAAAATGAAGTATACATCATGGGGCCATAATATTAAGCTGAGCTGTAAATGGCTATGGTCGACAATTTCTTTGAATAACTCACTATTGTTGTAGAATGCTGGACTATGTTGGATTGTGGTGTCGAGTTCAAGCATCTAAGTTAGTTGAATGTCAATGGAGTGCCCACCTTTGACAGATGTAGACAAAGGAAGGGGTATAGAAAGAAAAAATCATGATGTGTGTGTATAGACAGTACAGTTGGGATAGATAACGCTGTGCTTCTACATAATTCTATGAGAGGCAAGATCTGCACTAATGGTAGTTGGACAGGATATTATGTCAGCTTCTAGTACTATGGTCATCTACTAGGAAAATAATTATTGAATTTTTGATATAATTCAGGTATAAAAAATAAGATAAGTAAGCAGCTACACTCTTCAATTACTGATAAGAGACATCTGCTAAAATAATATCTGTAAATATAATATCATGTATGCACCTTGTATGATACTAAAACATTACAAAAACTGTTTGCATTGTATTAATTTATCGAATCTGTATGGTTAAGGTGTGTTGAAACTGTCTGATTGACATTTGTAGTCCAATAAAATAAAAAATAAAATAAAAAAAGATTGGAGGTGGTTGATGGGAAGCAGATGCATCGTAATAAGGACCAGCAGATACTGTGGGAAATTCACAAGTGTATTCTGGGATATCTTGTGATAATAGCAGGTTGGAAAGTAGAAATGGTTAGGAGGAACTCACCACAATGGATTCTAGGTCTGTAGATTAGGGATACTGTCTGTATTCCAACACCTTCATGAAGACACACTTTTAGAAAAATAAATTTATATTTAGGGCCACCAGTTCAAGTGGTAGAGGCAGATTAACACCAATCTATTGCTCTCTCAACAGATAAGAATATTTTCCTGTCATTGATATGATAGAAAAGAAAGGGACAATATTTAAAATAATGTTGAGAAACAAATAGCAATGAGACAGTTTGAAACCCAATTGGTAGGACAGTTTCAATAATTAATACAGTGCATATTATTGTCTTCTTAGTGGTTATGCATAGTACAAGATGCAGATAGGATATCCTGTCCAAACACCAGTAGTAAAAATATTTATTCTCTTTGAATTAAGAGAAAGTAGCTGTATATCCATCTTAACTATTTTGAATATACAAATACAAAATGATCTTTCATTTGTATCCTCTTTTTTTTTTCTGTTGAGTTTTGTCAGAGATGGGTATTCCGTTGTCATCTAAATATTGTAGGTACATGAATTCAGCAAAAATATTCCAATGTAGTCCAGTAGTCCATAATAGTAGTGGGTTATCTGCAGGACCAACAATGAAAGTGACAATTTCTGAAAGTGATGCTTTTGCCCACTTTTACAAACTTAGGAAATTTGGACAAAACCTCAAGAGCAAGTGTCTATAAAAATACTCTTTTAAATTGCTACGAAATCACTTTTATAATAGGAGAACATCTAATAGCTTATTTAGTCAGAGACTTTATAACATCATTTTTAATATAGAAAATTTTGGGTGTTTTCACAATTGAAGCTATATACATGAGAAACCCTTTGCAAATCCTGAATGAGCCATCACTAGTCATGCATTATTATCACACAAAAAACAGCAGTTTCAGGGTAATGAGCTTCCTGCAGCGTTCTCAGAGCCCTGTTGTCTGCTTCCCTTCACGGACTGGCTGTCATTCTTCTGCTTGACAAGTTCCCAGATGGAGGCCTCCAATGGGTCAGCTCTTCACTCTGACCCTACACTGGCTCTGCTGCAGGACACCTGGCTTGACCTTATCCTTTTCTGCCTGCTTCAGCCCCATGCCATGAGCAGATCACCATCCCATGAGCCCTTGTTTCAAACTTCCCTTGCTTATCCAGTGGAGCTTTTGAGAGTGCATCCATCCAACTATCTGCTGACATCAGAGAATCCCTCAGGGAGGCCCTATCTTCTTGCCATAGTAACCTGTGGCAGTACAGGCTGCCCATAGAGTGCTGCTTGTCTTACCTCTGCCATCCTGCCTCTGTCCTCTTGATACTCTTGAGCTCTCAGGATTCTACTGCTCAGCCCATTGGGGGGGGACCACCTCAGTCCCTAGCTTCTCAGATACGTAAAGGAGAATGTTCTTTGCTTGCAGTACTGGGGATTGAACCCAGAACTTTCTCAAGGAGTTACATCCCTAGCCCTTTAAAATTTTTTTATTTTGAGAGAGTCTTGCTAAGAGGGCTAAAGTTGGTCTCAAGTTTACAGTCCTGCTGCCTCAGCTTCCCAGAGCAATGCTGGGGCTATCTGTGTGTGCCACCACAGTGGCTTGGATGTCCTCCATATGATGGAATGTGATAGGCCGCTAAAAAGGATGTTTACTGTGCATCAGACTAATTGGTTGACCTTTTGGTAGTCCTGATTCTAGTCAAGTCTATTGGTTGGGTAGTGATGATTGTAGCGAGCATGGTGGTGGGTGATAGGTGAGGAAGAGGTGGCTGCCTTGGAGCCCTGGAAGACATCTATAATTAGATGGTGGGGAAGTCAGTGGCCCGCTGGCTCTAACTATAATTGCCATCATAGTTGGATATGATCTTGCTCTCATGCTGCCATGTAAGTCTTGCCATAGCATGAAGGAGCTAGACCTAGAAATTCTAAAGGTGGAGACATTTTTGTCAAAAAAGAAAGAAGAAAAAATATATTTTCAGTACCAGTGACTGAAATCAGGACCTTGCACTTGCGAGGCAGATGCTTATTCTACTGAGCTCTCTCTCCAGCCCCTAGAATAAACTTTTAGAGACTACTCTCTCTGCCCACTTGTTCTTTCAGAATCTCACCTACTTCTTAGTCTTTCTCTAAATGTACTATGAGCCTGGAAGATGGCTCAATAGAATAAGTGCTTCCCTGGCAAGTGAAGGACCTGAGTTCAATCCCTGGTTCCACCAAAAAAAAAAAAAAAAAAAAAAAAAGGACTATGAATATATTAAGTGAAGTTTTTACTTTTGGTTGAATGCAATAAATATCAATTTCTATCTGTACCCCCATGTGTCACATGCTACACTAAGTTCTTTAGATTCAAATAATAATAATAGAGAGCACTGAGTGCTTTTCCCCCCATGTCTTGTACCAGCTGGCATATACATATTATTATTAATTTCTAAAATAACAGTGTGAGATGACTATTATTTTTTCATGTCTTAAATGGAAGCATAAAGAAGTTAAGTATTTTTCTGAAGGTTTCATATCCACCAAATTTGGGAGTCAGAATCTGTGGCTGGTGATGAATTCTATTGTTTTTATTCTAGAATTTCTTAAGGAAACAGGAAAAAAACAGAGCTCTGGCTTGTGAGCATTTAATCACTTCATGAATTTGTTAGAAAATATTCAATCAACAACAGTGAATGCCTGATGCTTTCATATAGTAAATGAAAGCAAAAGAATTTTGAGTTTAGTTCCTAAGGAAAATTTGTCTGAGGAGCTGAAACAGGAGCATGTATCCTTCACTTGGTTTCCGACGTGCAGACCCTGGGAAAGGGACTCAGTGTATGTGAAGCTTAGTGGGACGTGTGGATGTCAGGTGAAAGCAGACTGCAACAGTGCCACTGTGGATTGGACCTAGTAGACATTAGGAAGTCATGGGCCAATCCTTCCAATCGGAAGCATTTTAGGAGCAGTGCCTATCTGCTTTGTGTGGAAGTAGAATTTGCAAGAATAATATCAAATACAGAGCCACAGCAATGATGAAGTGCTTGGCTGGTATGGCAGATACTTGAGATGAGAAAGCATGGTTAGTACTGGCAGTTGAGAAGCCCCCCGGCCCCGTCTCTGAGTGTGGCACGAGACTCCACTTCACTTCCGTGTTAGTACTTCAAGGGTTAAGATGCAACATTGATAGTCTAATCTCAGAATAATACCATTGGTAGCCTACCATGGTATTCATACCAATGGTAGGCTAAGGCTAGCTTGCTGCCAATTTTTCATTTGTTTATATGCATAATTTTTTAATATAATATTTTTATTTTAAAGAGAAGAAAAATAAAATGGTACAGAATTTCAAAACAAGATGATAGAAATTAACAATGGTTATTATATTGCATATTGTTCTCTTCAAAGTAGATGCTTGGATTACCTCTAGATATATGCATGCAAAACTGATCAAACGATATAACTGTTTCTTTTAATGAATAGAAGTTATTCCCTCAGATAAAGGACTTCTATGTAGAACATATAAAGAACTGAAAATATCATCCCCCTAAATTCAAATTTTCATTCTTTATCTCAAGTTTTACTCTATTTCTGTAGCCTTTGCTATTAGAATTTTAGACTCATCTCCAAATACTCTGGCCCATTCTTATAGTTTGGGGCTCTTACAGGGGAGCAATGTAATACAGGACACATTTTATAATACTGTTTATAATAAATCACTCAAGAATCATATATAAGAACTATAGGAAATCTGTCCACACACATAACACTATAGCTTCCAGCTGAGAGCCTAGATCCTAATGTCTTGCATAACTCTAGTTCAAAAACCTAGAGCTCACTCATAACAGTGTCTCCCACAAGTCTACCTGGAGGCCTAGAGCCCACAAAAAGTCTCAGGCAGGTCTCTTCATGTATCTGTGCTGGAAAGGCGCAAAAGTCAGTGGTGGAAACTTGGAAGTCTATGCCAGCTGGATGAGGGAGCTGTGCTAGAAGACTGAGGGATCTGAACTGGAGCTAGGAAGCAATGTTAGAGGTAAGCACCAGAGCTCCCCCAAAAGTACCACAGCCAGTCTCAGCAGTAGTGAGGTCCTGACCTCCTCCTCCAGTGATGAGGAAAGCCAACGTGACAATTTTCTCTGAGGCTGAGCAGTGCACCATCTTTCCACCTGGAGCTAGGAAGCAATGCTCAAGATGAGGACCAAAGCTTCTCCAAAGTTCATCGGGAAGGTCAGCGTGACAAGGTCCTCCAGCAGAAGAGCCCAAGAGAACTAGCAGCTTCCTACAGCTCCAACAGCTTCTCCAAACAGCGTCCCTAATGGTGCTGCTGTTCTGCCTTTATACTGCTGGCAACAATCCTCAGGTTGGCCTCCCACACCTAGCACCATGCTAGTTTAATTCAGCTGGGTCTAGTAAGTTGACCAGTTAGAAATCCACTGCACCATGTTTTGAGAATTCCCACTCTGGCCACCACATTTCCTGCAACCACTTCCCTCTGATTAGTTCCTGTTTTTGTGAGTGTGTGAGTAGATGAAGGTATGTGTGTGTGTGTGTGTGTGTGTGTGTGTGTGTGTACATACATCCTCTTGGATTTTTCTCTGAAACTCAGTGCAGTGTGTGTCCAAAACTTGATCATTCTGGGGTAAGTTTCTGTAATGATTATAATCCAGTGCCATTCTTCCTTAAACTCTTTTAACTTTGTTCCAGTTACTTCAAAAAAGAAGCTCTTGCAAGAATATCAGTGACCCCTAATTGTCCTATGCCATGTTCGTGTACAAGAGTTCATCTGCATCTCCTTATGACAGCAATGAACCATTTTCCCTTGAAATACTTATGGCCTTCAGGTCACCATGGGTTATCTCTTTGTTTTCTTTCCTCACTGATAGTTTCTTTGTTTTAAGTCCCCTATCTCCTCACCTGTACCCCTGAAATATACCTCTAGCCACTCTCTAGGAATGCTGTTTATTTACGATCATTCCCTGTATGATCTTGTGCCGTCCACTGAGGACAGGCCACTCCCTATAAATTGACAGCTCCTTTTAGTATGCCACTCTAGATCTTCTCCGAGCTCTAGATTTGTACACTCAGCAGCCTTCCTAACATTACCATTCACACTCATAACAGGTGTCTCACATTGTATCACATTCCCAAGGAAATTGAAGCATTGTCTCAGCATTGTCCCAACCTGTGATAGTACTAGTTGACCCATGGAGTCATCTATGACTCTTTGCTTTCTGTTACACTTCGCATCGGTTTCTCTCAAAGATGGTCAGAAGCTCCATTACCACCACACTTAAGTCCACTTTACTATTCTCTTTGATTCAACTGATACAGCAGCCTCTTAGTTAATTTTCATCTGCCATTCATGCTTCCTAGCTGTCCGTTCTTCACCATGCCAGTGAAGCCAGCTTGTCACCGTTCTTCACCAACCTCTCTGCATCCCAGAATAACATCCACTGTCCTGGGTGAAACCTGCCCCCCTAATGCAGTCCTCAGTTTCTCTTTCCTGCCGTCCCACTCTTGCTCTGATTGTTCAAGTCTAACCTGGGCTTCCTCCTGTTCATCATGCATGTCTGAATGCCTCACCTGAGAGCCTCTGCAGGTGCTCTTTTTTTTCTGCTTGCCATGCTTCACCTAAATATTCTCATATCCCTTCATTTTGTAACACTCATCTTGACTTTGTTAGTGAAGCCTTTCTTGACCACCAACTCAATATACAAGCACCTCCCAACAGTTGTCATTGTCATCTTCATTTCTTCTCATTGCATCATCTCTTACTACTGATATGTACATATCTATTTATTGATGGTTCCCTCCCAGAGACTTACTCTGCTCAGTTCATTGCCAGACTCCTGCAGCCAGGGAAGTGCCTGGCACTTGGTAACTCTGGATAAATATTTGTTGACATAGTAAGTGAATGATGAATGATTCAATTAAGGATGGGTATAGTAAAATTGATTCAAAACAAAGAAACTTGTCTCGAAGTTTCAGTTGACTGGTTTTAACTGAATGCAAATTTCAAATCCCTAGCAGAAAAGCCAACTCCTCTCTTAATTTTAACATAATAGTTTTGTCTGTTTCCATTTTTATAATGGTATAACCAGGGAGCTGCACACATGCGGAGAAGCCTTGCAGGCATTTGGCATGGTACAAATGTTGTTTTTCTTTGTCAACGGGGTTGTTTTTGCATTCCACACTTTGACTCTTGTGCTCTCCTGTGATAGAAGGTACAGGACCTGAGTAGGTAAGCAGCAAGCTCCCTCCTTGCTTTAAAAAGCACTCCCTGTGCATTTTTTTTCTCTTGCTCCCACAGTGTGCATGTTATCACAGACATTGCTCCCCGTTGTCTTGCCTGTATTGTTCACCTGCTCATAACTTGCAGATGAATTCTTGTAGTACATGATCTGGAAGACTGATCCTGACTATGTCTCTCCAACGTGAGCTCATGGTGGCTGGAGTGGCTGCTAATTTAAGAATGTGATGCAAGTAGTGCAGAGGATGCTCTCATTGTTGAGGCTAAGGGTCTACTTGGGTCTATCAATTTTCAGCTGTAGAGTGGTTTGCTGCCGAGTGCTTAGCAGGCCATCACAAATGACCTCCCTTCCTGAGTCAAGGAGATTTGCTGAGGTGATTTTGCTGTTAGTCTCTGAAGCTGTTCAGAGACTGTTTGCAAGGCAACAAGGGGACAATGCTTTTTTCTACTAAGTTTTCTTACCATAATTTTCCAACTTTCATTCTTGGCCTAAGATTTTAGTTTCACTTTTGCCTAAAATCAATACACTTGAGTTTGTCTAAGGCTACTAAGGTTGTACATGTGTGTGTGTGTGTGTGTGTGCATGCAGGTGTGTCTTGATTTTATCCTTTTAATTCGTGTAGGGTTGGTTGGAGAGAAAGGATTTTGTAGATGGTTTGACAGAGCGATTGTGTTGAGTGCCTTACTAGCAAACCAAAACAAAAAAGAGCCCCTGCCTAGAAGAAACAAGTTTATTTAGAACCGGAATGAACCTGTCTGGAACATGATAAATACCATGCTTTTCAAAGTTTTGTTATACATTTGATTTCTTTCCATATGTTTCTGGTGGTTTAATTTGATTGGCACAGAAAAACGTTGCTGTATTATATGGGAAAAATTATTTTTAATGCTCAGGACCATAGGTGTAAATTTTATTTTTGTTAATAATGTCGAATAAACTGCGTTTAAGTTTTGGGCTTATTTCTGGCTACTGTGCTGCTACCTAATTTGATTGTCCAGTTTTCAGATATGGGTTTAAGTCTTCATGCAGCTGGGAATTAACTAGTCACATTGCATTTGTTTCTGTTTGTCGAACTGGTAAAATGACTGAACTATAGAAAAGAAGCTATTTCAATGTTCTCTTATGTTTTTAAAATACAAAAGCATTTCCATAGAAATTCGATAATGAGGTGTAATTTAACTTTGTACCCAAGTGTGATGGAGCAGCAAGCATAAAGGTAACAGAGCTCTGATTTTTTCATTCAACTACTGCATATTCAGAACAAAAGATGTAGCGTGTTTTCCTCTTTGCTTTTAAACAAATCAGTCTGTTTTTAGTCTTTGAGAAGAGGGTTTAAATAATAACTAGCTTTTATTGTCAAGTGCAAAGAGACAGCTATAATTTTCAATGATCGTCAACTATTCAGTTCCTAGAATGGTTCCAGGCATGGTGTTGTTATATAATGCCAGATGCTTGTGTCCATGTGCGCTAAGAGAGCTTAAGGTTCTGTAGACAACAGAAGTACCTTGTCAGGTTTGCTCAACTTCTATGAAAATGGTAGTTCATTCAGGTGGAATGTCAGCTCCCACTTGGAGTGATTTCCATTTCTTAGGCTAATAGTGGTCCTATCCACTGGGGTTAAGATCCTGAAGGCTTCAGTACTGATATTTTGTCATTGGGTAACAAATAACAAATGTGGTTCCCACTTAAATGTGTTCTAGGCCCTTCTGACCTTGAACAAAGAACAAATGAGACATCAAATGGCTTCTTTTCAGTTTTTCTGTCCTTTCATCATGGAAAGATACTGTGAAAAGGACCTCACCAGACCCTGGACACAAGTATTTAGTTCTGGGACTTCCCAGGCTCCAGAACTGTCAGATTCAATTGCAAAGAATGAAATATTTATGGCAATGCTGACTCAACGATATTCGTTCTGGTTGATTTTCAGCAGGAATGGTGGAAATTGCTCAAGTATATTTATGAATAAACATGTACAGTAATACCTTGGTTCATGAATACTTCTGTTCATGAATGATTTGGTTTGTGAACAGAAGCATTTTACAAAATTTGCTCCCCTTCAGGAACTCTGCATAAGGTAATGAACACAACCATGGCTATCTGCTTGCCTGAATGGGAATGTGGCTGTCTTCTCCAGAACTGTGAAAAAAAATCCTCCTGTTCATTGCCTCCCAAGAGCTGTGTTTACAGGTGTGCACCACCACTGCCATCTCAGCGCGCCCCAGGGGAGGGGCTGGCATGGCAGGCCTAGGGATCACATTCCTGGCCCCTGCACCTGCTTGCAGGCACTTTTATCCACTGAGCTATTTGGTCCATACTTTATATTACCATATTTGTGACTCTCACTGGAGAGTATCAAATCCTTTAAGAAGGTCCTATTGTCCCTATTTCACAGATACTCAAGCTGAGACCACAATAAGTTGCTAATGCCTGCATACCCAGTAAGTACCTGATGTAGAGTTTGAGAGGATACAGTAGAAGCATAAGAGTTTGTGGACTACATCACTACCTGCTTTGCCTCTCCAGTAAACCTCATACTGTGCTGCGCTAGAAAAGGAAATCTGACCACAGAGAGCTAGCTTCACACTGTAATTTTATTTTTACAGGGCTCCAATTAGTGCACTGAGTGAGCTCATTTACTAACCGGGCTCTGAGTAATTGGCTGTTGGGGTTGGGGTGAATAGTGTTCTCCTGGGGGCTGTTTCTACAGCAGTGAAGCCTGCCTTTGCTTATTTCTCTTCAGGACTGCACAGCCCAGCACACTAATGCTGTGGGAAAACAGTCCCCAATTTAAAAGCCCAAGCTGGATGAACAATCCTGGCTCTGTCTGTCAGAAAGTAACACAGTCAGAGGAGGGGTGCACGTGCTCACGAGGAAGCGCGGAGCCTGGAGGTGAGGTGGAGCCAGGTGGTTCTCACCTTTTACGAGTGGGTTACAGAAGTGGAAACTGGTGTCTGGACTTCCCCTCTGTTCAAAGGATGGAGACCTGGAAGGCTGCGTGGCTCCAGAAATGCACACAAGCTCAGTCAGGTCCCCGAGGCGAGCTGATTTGTGGCTCCCTGCTCATGAGTCTAGGTCTTCCCCATGGGGGAAACTGGGAGCGCAGACTGCCCTGGCAGAAACGCTTATTGCTGGCCCCTCGTCATACCCCATTTGTTGCAGCTATGAAATGGGGTTAAGAATCATACCTACCTCATGTGCTGCGGTGTTAAATGACACCAGGTCTGTAGCAGAGTGGGCGGGCCACAGTGACCCTTCAGCGCATGCCAGGTCTCCTCATTGTTGCTTTCGCTACTATTGTTATTTATATCAGCTCATGTAGCTGAATGGAAATAAGTTTGGGAGGAGTTCGAATGCTGGTTCTTTCCACCATGACCTTTGGAACATGAGCAAGTCGCTTCCCCTTTTGGGCCACTGTTCTTGTTCCAGATGGGGAGCACAGCAGTCTTGGCTGTTTAAAAAAGTGAAAGAAAAAAAAATATTTTTCAATTTCTTTGCCCCACTGTAAAGTCTCACATTCATTATATCATTGATGCCCCAAATTTGATTTTCCATTGAATTTTTCTCATTAACCTAATAAAGCAGCTGCATCTGATAGATAGAAGATAGATAGATAGATAGATAGATAGATAGATAGATAGATTTATCAGGTTTTTTGGTGTTTTTTTTTCAGAACTGGGGATTGCACTCAGATCCTTGTGCTTGCCAGGGAAGTGCTTATTCTACTGAGCTGTCTCTCTGGCCCCCTGGTTTTGAACACAGGGCCTTTGCACTGAGCTACTCCTTCAATCCTTTTCCTCAGATTTTGTTTCAGGACAGAATATTTTTAAGTCACTACTTCTCAGTCAGACTGAGCCTGAACTTGGTGTCCTAATAGGTGTGCACCATATGTCATAGGCTAGATGAAATTTTAAATTCTTCTTCCCGATGAACTAGTCCATGACATTTGATGCTATCTTATTGTAACTTGCTTTAGTAACTACCTAGCTGCCCTCTGGACCTCTAGACTGCAGTTTTCTAGCAGAAGGATTATTTTCAGGTACAAATCTAACCTTCTCATTTCCATAAATAAAAGTCCCCATTTTGTATGTATGAGTGAGTGAGTGAGTGAGTGTGTGTGTGTGTGTGTGTGTGTGTGTGTGTGTGTGTGTTTATTGCCTTATCCTAAAATTATGATTTTTTGCATGGTAAGCAGGGCTTGCCATAGCATGACTTCTATCTCCTTCCCTAGGGTCACCCTTGCCCCTTTGGTTTTATCAGGACTTCCTGTCACAACACATTAGATGTGGTTTTCAGAATGTGGCTATGATAATTGTTTCATTTGCCAACTTAGCTGGGCTATGGGACACCCAGATATTTGGTTAAAGTGTTCTGGATATGTCTGAAAAGGTGTTTCTGAATGAGATTAATATTTGAAGTTTGAAGTACACAGAGTAGACTGCCTTCTCCAGCTGGCTGGGCCTCAGACAGTCGACAAAAAAAAAAAGCAGAGTACAGGAGAACTTTCCCTCTTCCTGTTGTTGAAGAGAATTTGCCTGCTCCTGCTTCCTGTTATGGTCTAGAGCACTTACTTCCCAAGTCTCGAGCAGGTCATTGACCACAAATACTGGCTACTCCTCCCCCACCCAGATGTCCAGTGTCTCTTGGGAGTCATGCCTAACCCAGTGTCCTTGCCTTTTGCCTGTGCTTTCTGGTTTTAGCCTTTTCAGGATTTCCCACCAAGATCACCACAGCATCAGCTATTCTAAGGGAGCTTCCTCTGGCTTGTCCTTCCTCCAACACCCTTAACGAGGCTGGAGATTTTGTTTCTGCCCCATAAAAAGGCTAGTTTCTCTGATCACACTGAACTACAGCTGCTGCTTCATGGAGGAACCCTGAAGGCTTGGAGCCTTCCTCTCCTTGTTCCTCTATTTTCAGTGGCTTGAAGAAAAATCAATATATGGTGACTGAATGAAGGAATAAACATTACATGTAAGGCAGTTATATGAGGTAGTTTTCCTTCAAGTTTCTGATCTACTGTACATGAGACTGGTCACCAAATTCATGGCCTTTAGGAAATGACACAGCAGCCCCTGCCTCAGTGTTTTCATTTTGTAAAATTGGAACAAGAATGGTGTCTACATTTGTTGAAAAGAGCAAATGAGTTGTGGAGAGGAAGTCTCTCAGTCAGTGCTTGGCAATCTCTAAATGCACAGGGGATGTGAATTCTACCATTTTATTAGATCCATAAGTAAATTTTATTTTATTTTCCTTTATTTTATTGAGAAACAAATAACAATGAGACAGTTTCCAAACTGATTAATAGGATAGTTTCAATAATTAATACATTGTGCATTGTTTTCTTCTTAGTGGTTATTATTTCATTTTTCAGTCAAGAAAGTTGCTGTTCACATTGGCCGTTGGGAGATTAGAGGAAGAGGTTGTCTGTGTATTTCTTTGACCTCAAAGAAGTAGTATAAAATACAGTGGATTATTAAGACCCAAACAAAGGCAACACTGTATCTATGTGATAAAACAATGAAGTCAAAAGGATTAGAAAGTCCTAACATAAGCCAGAGAGAAGCAGAACTCTCCCGATCCTATTTGTAAAGTGGTTTTCTCTATACTGAAGCTTAAGTAAAAAAAAAAGATTTTCAATTTCTGCACACATTTTCCCCTCTTTCTCCTTTTCTGTTGATGCATAATAGGGAGATTTTAGTCTGTTGAATACACAAAACCAGCAAAGACTCAATTTGTCATAAAAGACAGTGAAATGAATAAAAAGAGAAATGCCATGGGCCTAGGTGCATCTCTCAGTCTTTGCTCTGAAAGACACTTGTGCAGAGCTCCTGTGTCACCTCAGTGACCAGAGCCACCCACAGAGCTGCAGTTTGGAGCCTTTAAAAGCATAGATATGCTGGAGAGGATGGTGGCCATCCTACTGCTTAGACAGGAAAGTGAATGCTTGTAAGGATTAACCAGGATAAAGGCAAAATTAAGACTATGAAGAACACGGACTTTGGGGGGCAGATGGCTAGGTTTCAATCCTTATTCTTATACGTATTTTCTAAATCACCTTGAACATACCCTTTCTGAGTTTCATTTTTATGTATGTAATGCACATAAGTGTATCAACCTTTAACAATTATAGTGAACAATACATTTTCCACCAATCAGGAGGTCCTGAGTTTGATTCTTGGTTCAAAAAATCTAATCCATCAGTAAGCAGTAACTATTTGTTTTTCTTTGTGAAAGAGAGATCTAAGGTAACACCTATGGTAACCTGTTGTTCTCTAAGCCAAAAAGACTTGAACGATGAAGTTCTGACTATGTGTTTGCTGATATCTGGTAGGTAAAAAGTTTGGAAATACTGTGCATTGGGTGAATAGACCTCACGTTCCCCTGTGCTGATCCTCTTCTCTTCTCCTCTCCCTTACATTCTTTTTCTGCCATCTCTGTGTACTTTCCAGATAACGATCATTGGTCAAAGAAGATCATCTTGCATGTTCCTGATGTCAGAATTAATATTTCTGAAATGCAACAGTTATTATTTCTTTTTTATATGGCCAGGTGCTTCATGTAATTTCATAGTTAATATCTTCATCTATAACTGGTAGGCCTGCATTCTTCATATTGAAGGCCAAGCGTGATATAACCATTCTATGATGTGATGTGAAGGCTCTTTTGATGTTTGACGCTAGGCTCAAGGGGAATAGGAATCTTAACAGGCAGGACTCAGCCACTCAGTTACTGGGAATGGTAATTCAACTATGCTGTTTTACAGAAACTTAAATTCCTGAAATCCTAAGAGGTACCACTGTGCACTGCATCTGAACACAGAGAAAAAAGGATTCCACGTTCCACATAGACTATTAGTTTGGGAAGAGCCTAGAAAGAGATGTAAAGCACCAGGACATCTGAAGCAACCACTCAATGAAGTGATCATCACAGACAAAAATGCCTTGCAGTGTGTGAGCTACTTAGGGACTCTGATGGAGCCAGACCTGGAGGCCTGAAAACATGACAGATTTCTTGGGTCTCTTGGGGAGGCCAGTGAAATGACGCATGGGTACACTGTGCTTCCAACTCTGATATGGCCTGTGCCTTCCTTTTTGCAGCTAGCTAGTGAGTTTTTATTCTGTCTTGATAGCTTCTGTTCAGATTCCTGATTCTTTAGGAAACCATTTCTCGTCTTCCTAAAAGTGTGTATGCTTAGCTTGCTGAAAGGCTTTCATAGTCCACACCCCGCTGTGTTCCTAAACCAGGACTTATTGGAACCATATTCTCAGTGAGGTCATTAACTCAGAGGGCAGAATAGGAGCTGTTTGTCCCTAGTTACCACACTGAGCCTGGAGTGTGGCACATGAGAGCCACTCAGTGGATATTTGTTGGGTAAGTAATGAGCAAATTGTTCTTCTTGAACATTCTAACCAGATGTGGATTCAGGGCTCATTCGTGAAGGAAGTCTCTTATTTACTCCTAATGCTGTTGATGAATGAAGCTTGGCCTAAATTCATGCCAGATCTTCTCCTGTTTTATAGAGCTGCACAATTGAATTGCCTCTTTTTCTTTTTGGGAAGACTGGAGGGTTTTGTTCTGCAATAATATTGGCTTCTCCAAGGTTTAGGAGAAATATTTCATGGGTCTCACTCTGAGGTCTATAAGGAGTCTTATTTTCTGAATAAGTATTGATCTCAGCTTACAAAGTACTGCAAACTCATATAATTAAAAAGAATGAGCCCAGTCATGGGTGGGCAGTGGATGTCTAAGAGAGGACAAATTCTTCAGGTGCCTGCGATTTTATAATTGCACTTGCCTGGGAGGCTTATTAAAGCTGTGCAGGTGCGATGCTTCATCACCGAGTAGTGAACCTTTGAAAGATATGCATAATAAACAGAGTTTGAAATATGTTTCTATTCCAGGCCATATGGTCCTGTCTGGAGCTTTCCCGGATCTTTGGGTCAGTTCATTGTTGAAAGATGGGCTAGCAAGGACCCACCTCTTAGAGCAGCTGTCAGGGCCCTATCAGAATGAATCTGCTTTTGCATGATTATTTATTTTATGCAGTACTCTGAAATAAGCCCGGCCTTGCTCTGTAGCTAAAATGTGCTGAGCAAGTCTCTTGCCTGAACAGCTTGTGACCATATCACCGAGCAGTGTCCTTCCTTGTCCTTAAAAAGCAGACGAGTGAGACTTGTACATTAGGCCAGGCCAGGCTGTCCAGGTGAGCTGTGCCCACCTGGGCTTGAACTTGGTGCCAACAATGTGAAAACGTACCAGGAAGCATTTTAAAGAGATGTCACTGCTCACTGTCCTCAGCTCTCTGCTACACGCTTCTTCACAGCTCTCCTCTCTAGGCAACCACAGTGGTGGCTGTTTACAAGCACTTGAAGTATTTCTATGGCAGCATAGTGGTAAGAATAGTGCTAATGCTTGTTCTTCCTTTGTCATTAGAAGACAGTGACATTGATTCTCCTGACAAGGACTTTTAAAGGGCCACTGAATGAAAATTTTTCAGCATCTATTCTGTGAGTGAGGAATACATGGAACTGACGAGAGGCTTGGTCCTGAAGTCAACTCACCACACCACAACACAGCTTTCTATGTTGACAGCAAATGGCCCGAGAGCTGGTCATGTTGGGAGAAGACTTCAAGTTCTACATCTTTTCCTATTGATTTGAAAAACGTTGAACTTGGAGTCACATTTTATCATCTTGTTGAAAAAAATCCACACACACTCTTGCTTCTTATGAGCTGCTTTTTCTCTACTCTTACATTTCTGATGACACATTTAATATTGTATTAGGCCTATTAGTAGCTGTCACCTACTCAAGCAATATTTACTGAGTCCTTATTCTCAACCACTGTACTAAGACTTGGGAATGTAGGATTCATAAGAGAACAGCCCTTCTAGAGCTGAGTCTGGAACAGAAGACAGACTTTAATAAATAGGGAGTCGTTTTGTGCATGCTACAAAAAGGATACAAGGTGGGTTGACTAGAAGAGCAGGAATCCCATATGTGGCTTTTGCTCTTATTGCCTCTTTGAAGCTTTAAGAACAAAATATATGGCATATTATTTCATACATGAGAATGACTTTCCTTAAAAGGACATATATATATATATATATATATATATATATATATATATATATATATATATATATAATATAATAGTAGATACTTAATAAAGTATTTGTAGATATAAAGGAGGAAGGAAAGAAAGAAGTTGAACAGGAAATGTTAAGATTCACCTCTTTATGCAGAATAAAATTTAATGAAATCTACTTTAAATTTAAGTCAGTTTTGGAGTAAAACTACAAGGTTTTCCCTTTGCCTCTAAATTCAGTGCTGTCATTTAAAAATTTAAAAAGATAATTAAAAAACAGTAAAAACCACATTAGAAATAATATAGAATTTCACGAAACAAAATAGTAGGAATTCAATAATGGATGTTATGTTGCACAAAGTTGTCTTTAAACTAGTTGTTTATATCACCAGATAGAAGCATGAAGAATCGGGTAAAAAGGTTATAAGAAATTAAAAAGGAGAAATTAAAAAACAATAAGCATTAACTTCTCCTTTCAGTAAATCACCAGAGGACTGGCAAGACAGCTCAGTAGTCTAAAGAACCTGCGTATGCAAGCTTATACAAGCACAAGGACCATGGTTTGATCCCCAGCACCTCAGGCCATGCCTTGATCCCCAAGGGCTGGCTGAGCAGGTCAGAGTCCTGGTGTAGTGGTGTATGCCTACAATACCAGCACGGTGGAGGCTGAAAGCAGGAGATCACCATGAACCTGAACGCATAGTGAGGTACCATAACAACCAAATGATATTAAAATAATAAATAAATCAGCAGTCCAATTATCCAAGCTATCCTGTGCATATGCATAGATCTCTCTCTCCCCCCCTTCCCTCCCTCTGTCTTTCATCTTTGCCTCGCAGGTTGTCTATTTTTATGACTTTACAAATTTTCAAAGAACTTTTCTACACAAAGGTTTATCTATTCATTTGTTTTGGCGGAACCAGGAATTGAACTCAGGCACTTGCGCTTGCCAGGGAAGTGCTTATTCCACTAAGCCATCTCTGCAGCCCCTCTTTCTTTCATTCTTTACCTCATCCCTGTTGTTTCTTTCCTTTGAACAGCTTCTTTTTTTTTTTTTTTTTTTTTTTTGTGGAACCAGGGATTGAACACAGACCTTGTGCTCGCCAGGGAAGCGCTTATTCCACTGAGCCATCTCCCCGGCCCTTTGAACAGCTTCTTTACCTTTCATAGCATCTATTGTAACTTTCAACTTTTATTTACTCTGTCAAGTTCTTGCACTAGTGACACAATATGATGTTTGCACATGTGGGTCTGATTTATTTCACTTATGAGTTTGGCCTCTATTTGCATATATTTACCTATTAAAGTCTTGAGTTTATCTTTTTTTTAGCTGAGTAATACTCCATTGTGTAAAAATATCATGTGCTTTTAATCCATTCCTCAGTTCATGGGCATTTGGAGTATTTCCAAGATTCAAGGAATATGTAGTTTTGTTTCCAGCATCCTAGAATTTCTTTAAAGGCTAGTTTTAGGTGGCTGTGGTTGGCAGGTATGAAGTATTTCTGTATGCAATTATATCAATATGTTTATAGACTATAATTATAGATAACCCAAAGTGTATGTCTAGGGTGGGGACAGGGTCACATGATGGAAGACATATCCTCCTGGATCTCTGTTAAGAACTCTAAGGGAAACAAGTCATCATCTAAGCTTAGTATTGGGTCCCAAGAGAGAACAGTGACAAGTTTCTCCAGAAACTTGTCAGACGAAGGTGACTTAAGCATACTGCTCAGAAATGCAGCCAGATGGCCAGACAGGGCTTTTTCATTTGAGATTTCCCGGGAATCAGTGGTGGAAGTGTGGTAGCAGCCAGAGGGACAGTAGGGAAACCTCTGGGGAAGGTCAAAAAGTAAACGTCTAGTGGGAGCGGTAAAGAAATCTCTGGTCTAATGGAGCAATAGAATGTCCAGGTTGGGACTGGAATCCAGAGGCTGGTTGCCATAGAGACAGAGTGAGCCAGCAGTGCTGTGGCAGACCCAGATGTGGGGTGGAGAAGAACTGATGGACATTGGAGTCTTTTGTTCGTTCTGGAGATGCTGTGATTCCAAGATCCCATTGGGAGTAGTGACAACAGAATTCTATTAAAGTCTTGTAAAAATAACCCTGCTTCTCTTCCTCCTTCTTACTCCTTCTCTTACTTTCTTTCTCCATCATTCCTTGAACTAGTACTTATTTATCATGTTCCTTGTGTTCTGCATTGTTTTCAGGGTGAAAAATATTGAAAAGATAGATAAGGTCATTTTTCTCATGGAGCTTTCAGTTATCCAGGGAAGATGGGCAATAAAAAAGAGAATGCACAAATAATTTATTTTCATTTATTAAGGGGCCAAAAATGTAGAGAGAGGATGGGGTAGTCTGAGACATAATTTTAATTGAAAGCATCAAAAAAGACCCATGCTTTTATGGGATGTGAATTGGAACTTAGAACAAGGAAGGACTATAAGATGTCCTGGGGATGAAGCCACCTAAGTGGTAAAGTTAATGTAAGGCCATAAGATGGAGAAAAGCTCAACACACTCTAAGAAAAAATGCCAGTGTGCAAGGGGGATGCCAATTAAAAGGCAAGAAAATTGAGTAGACCAAGCTTGGCTTGACCGTAAGCGCCATGGAGGTAAGAGAAGGGTTTCTGGCCCTGGGGGAGTTACACACCAGGTGCTGCTCCCCTTCCCATCACTCCATGGGCTCTCTGTCATCAGGAAGTGTGCTTCCCACAGTAGCCTGTGAGGTTCACATGTCGCTTAGCATCTTTTTATTGTAGACTTTCAGTCTTTCTATGCTTTACTAGGGAAAAGAAAGGTCATGGGCTGAGGAATCTGAATGCCTTGGATTGATTTCCCACACTGTTCGATTCTAGTTGTGTAGCTTTTGTAAAATTACCTTTATGGAAACTGTCCTCTGATTTTGTTAGGTACAGATATAAGAAATTTCTGTTTCTGTTTCTCAGTTCTCTCTTTTCTTCTTATCTGTGTCAGAATGTTGTATGCTTCACTTCAAAGTTTTGTTTTCTTCTTCTTTCTTCTTTCTCCTCCTTCTCCTTCTCCTTCTCCTTCTCCTTCTCCTTCTCCTTCTCCTTCTCCTTCTCCTTCTCCTTCTCCTTCTCCTTCTCCTTCTCCTTCTCCTTCTCCTTCTCCTTCTTCTTCTTCTTCTTCTTCTTCTTCTTCTTCTTCTTCTTCTTCTTCTTCTTCTTCTTCCTCTCTCTCTCTTTTCTTTTTTGCAATACTAAGGATTGAATGCAGAGCCTTTTAAAAACTTTTTTATTTTGATGCTGGGTCTCACTGAGATGCTTGGACTGGACTTGACCTTATGATCTACTGCCTTAGCTTCCCAGAGTGCTGAGATTAGCTAAACCAACTGTGATTTAAGTTACCAGCTCTATGTGATGATTCCAAAATTTATACCTCCGTTGCTGATTCTACCTTGAGCTCCTTATCTGTTTACCCAAATACCATTTACCCAAGTCTCCATTAGAAAGTGGAAAAAGGCAATCTATAGTCATTGCAATGAAGCTGAATTCATTACCTTCACTTATGCTCTTAAAACTCTGTGCCCAATATGATCTAATTCAGAGACTAAAAAAAGTCTCCTGTATTACCTTTACTTTTGAATCTCTTGCATCATCACTACTAGCCCAGAGAATCATTAAATGATGTTGATTAATCTGAGAGTGTGTGGAATCCATCTGCTTCTGTCTTCAATTGTTCCCGCCTAGACCTCCTTCATATCCTTTCATGATTCATGGCAATTACTCTGAAATATTCTCTTTGATTCTTCCTTGCTACACTTAAGTTTGTTCTTCACAGAACATGGCAATAGTTTAAAAATGCAAATTAACTAACATCATGCCCCTCTTAAAAATCCTCCAATGACTTTTATTTTGCTATTGGAGGGAAGAAAAGTCAAAATCCTTAAAGATTTCATGAGAACCTGTATGAACTAGGTATTGCCTTATGTTTCTCTTATCATTCCTTATGGATCCAGTGTCTTCATTTTTTATATACTTTGAATATTTTTCATACCTGAGTTTTCATACCTGTTGTTTTGCCTGGATTGCCTTTATCTTTTTTTCATCTAGTGCAGTGAACATCTTTCATTGCTCCTGGATGTCTGGTATGTTTTGAATATATTTGTTTCATCTGAGTTTTGCCTTGTTAATGTAAAGGCTGAGATTCATCAGATTTCTTTTAGAAAAGGGCAGAGATAGGTGACCCACGAGCCATACTCATCCATGTGACAATTTAATTTGAATGTAAATAGTTTGTTACCTGCAGAACCTATTGAGCTCTTGAGGATGACAGAAGAGACCTCCAGGTTTGGAAAGTGACAGTTTGGTTTTAAGGTCTAACTTCTGGTGCATAAGTAGTCAAGATCCTGGGGTTGCAAGAAAGTTAGAGTTATGCAGTGATATGAATTATTGGATGGAATTTTCATTGGATCATTAGCAACTGAGGTCATTTCTCCAACCAGCCAGTTCTACAGTTTGCTTTTGAGAACTTTCCTGAAGACTGTAGCCCAACTCCTTTTGACTTCATCAGTCAAGGTCAGCCTTTGTTCCAGCTAAGAAAGGACTCTGGCTGGGAGCATTTGGCAGCTCCTACCTATTCTTGGGCTCTGAGGTCTTTCACTACAGAAAACCGCTTCCTTAGCCACTTCTCCCCTCTTCATGAATAAGACTGATCTTCTACCTTAGTGTGTGTGGGCGACTGAGTATGGTGTAGTGCTTGGCAAGCAGTATTGGGTATCTCCCTGCTGGCTTTTTCTTTCCTACTCATCTACTTACTTGCTGTATGAATTTTACCCAGGTTACATAATCTTCTTGGGCATTGATTCAGTTATCTGTGAAATAGGGACCGTGATAGTGTCTATTTTGTATGTTGACTATAAAGATTAGATGATTTAACACGTATGTGGAAATTTCGAGAGGATATCCAATAGCTGCTATGCTGTTGTTTCTCATGATTCTTCTTCCTTTCTTTTTGGACTTCAAAGACTGTGATTAAATGCTCAAAAGGTGATAATTTGATTGCAATATGTCTTCCACATACTCTGTAATTGCAGTAAAAAGAAAGTTTTTAAAATCGTGTTCCTCACTATGTTCCAAATTTCTAGAAAATTTATTTATGTTGTGAATGCAGGGCAGATGCTGTAATAGCTTCCTGGGAACCTGGAGTGATGCCTTTGCCACCTCCAGGCATACTGAGGCAGCAGACTTTGCACAGTACTGTGCATTCCTGGAAGCACTGGCCTAAGTTGTATGACCCATACCTGACCCACTCCCACAGAGCACCCTGGTCCCAGATGGTGTGCTTTCCCACGATGCCCTGTTTTCTCTCATTCTCAGCACTGGCACTTTATGCTGACTCTAAACCCTCTGAAATCTGTTTGAAGCCAGATGGGAGAAAGAGATGAAACAGATTTTATTCATTGTCCTCCAAGTTTCTGAGAGGGAAAAAAAACAATTGTAACCAGGAGCTAGAGTATGTTGTGTGTTTACTGCAAATGAAGTGTTACCCATAGAACTTTGTATGCATTACTCACCACAATCCTATGAAGAAAATGCTATTACCCCATTGCATGGAGGTAGAAAGCAAGCACTAAAGGGAAAGAAAGAAGCAAGGTATAAAGAAAAGATGGGGAGAGTTGAAGGTAGGCAGCCTTTGTGTGAATAGAGCCTCTCTGGCTGGAAGAACGTTGGTTATCATAATTAGCCCTTCCCTACTGGAGCAGAAGTAACTGTGTGGGTTATATAGTTGTAGACATTACAGAAGCTACATGGTCATGTTCCTTTCCTCATATCAGCTTTATAAACGATCTCTTTCAACTGCTTGCTCTTTGCAGCTTCACTCCCTACCCCCAATGTGTAATATACGAAGTAGGAATAATACAGTTAATTAAGAAATCTTCAGAGCTCATTTTTGGTTAATTGGCATTTTCTTATAAAATATTTAAAAATTAGGTTTTGGTATTCAAAGGCTTTCTTTTCAGAGCATCATAGGTTTTGCTACTAAGAGTTGCCCTCTGCAGGTGGAGTCTCCTGTTCTGAGATTAACTGTGCATTTCACAGATGCTGTCAAGTTAGTGGTATTCAGCTGGAAGTGGGGTATGGGGGAGGCTTATTGTGCATTTTCTATGTTTAGATTTTCCTGATGTTGTTTTATTTTACTTTTCCTAAAGAAGGGGGGGAACAGCCGGTGTTCCAGTTCTGTTGTGGGAACATTTATCCAGCTAAAGATGTTCTCCAATTATAATGCACTTGTGAATTTCCATAAACCTAGGGAAACACATTTTCAAAGTTAGTGTGGGGGGCAATTGCCAGAAAATCAGCTTCAAACTGTGTTCCCAGAAGGCTTTCTCTCTTTCAGTTCAGCAGATTTTGAGAGAGACTCTTCATAAGACCCCAGCAAGATCAGGTGGGTGGTTTGGGACTCAGAGGTTGCCCAATTGGCAACCTCTCTAAAAGGGGATGGTACATTAGTTTCCCATGCTGTTCTAACAAAGTACCATAGACCTGGGGACTTAAAGCAACACAAATACAGTCTCACACAGTTGTGAAGGGCAGAAATCCAGCATTAATTTATCAGCAGGATTGGTCTTTTCCACTGGCTGTGCGAGAGCACTTGCTTCATGCCTCTCAGTTGGCTTGCACTGGCTGCCACAGCCTTGGGGATGTGGCACCAACACACAGCACTCTGATCGCTGCCTGTCTTCACAGCAGTTTCCTCCCAGTGTGTCTTCCTCTTTGTCATTTACAGTGCAAGTCATTATTGGATTTAGAGCCCATCAGTATCCAAGATGATCTTCTGAAGATCCTTTAGTGGCTTACATTTGCAAATGTGTTTTTTCTAGTAAGGTCACCCAGAGGTTTTGCATACACGTTTCACTTTTGTCATTCATCATTTAACCCCCTACATATTGAGTTGAGAGGAATTTTTCTGATTCAGTGAAACCAGATGTCAACTGAGCAGTGGGCTAGAGAGGCATTTAGAAACTTTTTATTTTTTAAAGAGAGTATAAAATAATATTAAAACAGAAAAAAATATAAGTGAGACAGAATTTCACTTAATAAAGTAATATGAATTTCATAGTACTTGTGATGCATAGTTGCCTTTCAACCAGTTATTCCTATTACCAGACATATGCATGTGGAACTTGGAGAAAGAAAAAAGCAATAAATGTATAAGAAATTAAGAAGGGAAACATTGTAAACAGTTGAGAAAAGGAGAATAAACAAATTAAGATTATCTGTTCCTTTCCAGAGACCAGCAGAAATGTACAGTACAGTTGTCCAAACCATCCTGCTTATGTACATAGATTATCTCTTTCCCCCACTCCCTCTCCTGTTATTCTCACTCAGTAACTCTTTCCTTTTGAATAAGTTCATTCCCTTTTCCCGGTATCTATTGTATCATTCAAATTCTATTTTCTCTTTCATCTTCTCATACTAAGGAGACCATATGATGTTTGCACATGTAGGTCTGATTTATTTCACTTAAGAGTATGTTCTCTAGTTGTATGCATTTATTCATTAGAGACAAATTTATCCTGAGTAATACTCCATTGTGCAACAATACCGCATCTTTCTTATCCACTCTTCATTTGATCGACATTTAGGCTTTTCCAGGAGTTAGCTATGACATATTATGCTTCTAGAAATATATATCACTGTGATATGATATTTTCAGTTCTTCTTTACAAATAGCCAAGAGGGCAATAGCTTGCTTAAATAGGATCTGCAGTCCTAGCGTTTTAAGGTATCTCCACACCTATTTCCATAGTGGTTCTACACTCCCACCAACAGTAGAGAAGGACTCCTTTGAAAAGGCACTTTGGTATCCTTAACACCACTCATTTCCTGTGTCCCAATGGTAGTTCATTTCTTAAGGGTGATATGGCTTATCTTAGACATAGTTGCTTTGTTTATTCCAGATCTATCTAGAACTATTAGGATTAGGGGCTGAGGAGAATTCTGAAACATTTTTATCCCTCAAGATGAATGTCCTTGGATTTAGAAACTTATTTAAAAAACTGTATTGGATAGCCACAGCATATCCTAGACTTGTGATTTTCAAATGTAATTAGACATGAAAATCACTCAGATTTTGCTAAGAATGAAAATTGTCAGGTCTTAATCTGTATTTGACCTCCAGGACTGCCATAATAAAATTCCAGAGCCTTGTTGGAATTAAATCATAGACATTTATTTTCTCACAATTCTGGAAGCTGGAAATTCAACATCAAGGCGTCAGCTGCTTTGGATTCTCCTGAGCTCACGCCACTTGGATTGCAGATGGCGACCTTCTTGCTGTGTCATCAAATCATCTTTCTTTTGTCTGTGCACGTTTAATCTGTCTGTGCTCCTAAGCACATTTTTGTCTTGGATTCTACTTTTATTTGAGGGGTGCCATGAAAGGAAAATACCAGAAAACTAGCATCGACTGGGTCATGTGGAAGCACTCATGTCATCCTGAGGAGTAGATGGCACTGGCTCTTCTGTGCACCCAAGAAATGAGAAGCTCCTTTTGGCTCACTGCTTGTATATCTGGAATTAACTCTCACTCCTGTAGCAAATTCCTTTTCCAAGTGTGCCACTTTAGTTCTATGAATTCCTTAACCCATATGACATTTCAAGTTTGTCTCTATGTGTTAAATATTGTACAGCCCATGTGACAGCTGGACTCTTTCTTCCTGTTGTCCATTGAATTCTTCTTTACATTATTTTCCCACATCTGTCTGCTTATATCTGATTATATGCTGTGATAATATTTAGAAATATTTACAGTAATAATTAGAGGTTTGAAATACAGGTGCTTCCATTCACAAAGAAACTGAGTGTGCCTGGCACTTGGTGTATTATGTCTAGAACCAACTTAATTCAAGACCTAGACTGGTTTGCCTGCCTACCAGCTATTTCAGTACTTATCAGTGACTTGTTTGTTTCTGGTATATGCTCACTGTCCTCCCACTGGTTCAATTTTCTACATGCTGGATTTCCTACTAGACTTCTTACCTATGTGGTTCTGGGTATGGACACTTATCTGCACCTCACACTACAGGATTAACTTCATATATCCTAATATTGGAAATTCCATGGGGCAAAAGTAGCTGCAATGTCTCCTACTCTCATGTTCAAGTGTCAGCTTTTATCTGTCAGTTTGTGCTATTGCCGTCATTCCATGGTTTTGGAAATTGTAAACAAAATTTTACCTAGCAGCTTTTACTGGTTTTCATTGGGTGGTTTTGCTTGTGTAGTGTAGCTTGCCATTTCCCGAAATCTAAAGCTCTCTCTACATGTTTTTCTTTACACATATGCCTGAGGCTTTATCTCTCTTGTGCTCTTGTGTGAAGCTGCTGGCTTTCCTGTAGGCCTGAATTTTTCTGCTTGTTCTAGTCATGGCAGGTTAGATCTGTAGATAGTCGTTTCTTTGATGGCTGGATAGCTTTGCCACATTCATAAGAGCCCTCTACAAACCCTCAACAGTCTTGAAAACAAAGGCTAGACTAAGGGAGCTAAGTCTTACTGATGTGTGTACCCAGTTTATAGACTTACAATTGGATAAATGCTGATGCAATTGTGCTTCCTATGGCAGTAACTTGAAGATTTTTCCTAATACTATAAAAAAATAAATTTATAAAGTAAATGTATATATTTGAGTATGTGCATACTTACAAAGAATTTGGCTTTACTCTAAGAATAATTTGTCCCCTTGTGTCTGCTTCTGCCATCCTTGATAAGGATGTCTTTGTATAGGATAGAAACTAATCACACCAGAAAAATCAACTATGTGATGATGGATTTCCACCTGCTCTGGCTCTAGGCTTTGACACTACCTCCAACCTGAGCAAACAGAAGTAATTTTGAGCTTATTTTCAGCTTGCTAAACCTTTAAAATTCCATCAGGCAAAAGTAGCTGCAGGTCCTCTGTCTGTCTGTCTGTCTTTCTGTCTGTCTTTATCTCTATCTCTACCTCTATATATGTCTCTCTCTCTGTGTCTCTGTCTCTGTGTCTCTGTCTCTGTCTCTCTCTTTTTTAATGCATAACTGTATAATGCAACACTAGGATGGTCTTATAACTAGAATAGCAAGACTGAAGAAAAATTTAGAGGCCGGGGAAATGGTCAGTAGAATAAGCACTTTCCTGGCAAGTGCAAGGGCCTGAGTTCAATCCCTGGTTCCACCAAAAAAAAAAAAAAAAGACTAAAGAAAAATTTGGCAGCTTTTCTCTTTGGATCTTTACATCTAGCCTGTTGACTGTGGGATTATTCTAAAACATTGTCTTTCATTGCATGTCTCTGGAATGGGTACCATTTGTATCCCAGTGTGCTCTATACCCATCCAAAGTTCTGTTGGTCTGTGAGGACTTTGCCTGTAACTCTGGTTAAGGAAAGAAAGAGAACCCACAGAAGTGATTTCTCCCTCGGCCAGGATTTGGACCCTCATAGAGTGTGGTGATGAGATATGTGATGATTGTCTCTTCCCAGTTCTGAGAAGATTGGAAGAGGGGAGGCGTGCAGGTTCCATATGGTTTTGTCATTTTTCCAAGTGGTGGTAGAGTGATAATTCAGCAAGCTAGACCCTCTGGTCTAACTAGGTAATTCTCTACCTGAATGTTCCTGCAGCGAGCATGCAGAGTCATCATCGGTGTCACTTGGGCAGTTTAGTGTTTCTTGCTGACCTCCTGGCAGTTAACAATGAAATTGTCAAGATTTGCTTTTTGTTCTTCTCCAAGCAGGCAGGATCTCGTTTTTATCCCCTGGTTTAGCACATGAATCAGTCCTTTTATACATGATCAGTGAGACTGTGTCTGTATTTTAAAACTGTCTGGCTTATAACTGGTAGGCAGGCTTTCTCTTTGGACAGTAGTTCTGCCAGAAAAAAAAAAAGTAGAGCCTCTTGTGTATTCAATTACAAAGCCACAGAGATTATTGTTTTCTATTCTGGTATTTGGGTGTGAGTGTTTTGATACTTAGAAATATGCACTTAAATTGGGTTTTTGTAAAGAAATTATTAAAAGATGATATTTTACAAATTATAATTGACCATGAAGAAGGAGATGTGCATGCAAATGAGAGTGGAGAGGAAGAGGTAGTATCTAGCAAATATTTTTATTCCTGCAAAGCTTAATCGCTTGAGTGTTTTATTTTTTTCACTTTCTAACAGCATTTTATTTTAGAAGAGGTATTCCAGCTTGACATAATTTGTGCCTTAGGTCATTTCTAAGGTATGCTGTAAGCAAAGCACTTTACATGCCTCTTTGCAGAAATGTGGAGGCTTACATGCCAGTGAACCTGTCAGGGACCTTTCCTTCATGCAACACCCATGGTAGAAAGAACACACTGGAAAACAAGAAGATGTGTAGACCAACATGTATGGTAGAACATGGATGTGGTGTTTTTAAGAGATCTGAAAAGTACAGACTGCCACCAAAGAAAATTTGAAGAGCTACTCTTGCCTGCCTATGTATTATAGAATCACTTCAGTTGAAAATAATCCTCAGTTCAATTAAAAATCTGATTTGTTATATAAATGCTAGTTTCCTCAGCTTTTTAAAGTATAAAACCATCCTCATAAATTACTCTTACCTTTCATTTATTTCTGCTTGGAGAAATGGATATTACTTATTCTATTTTTTTTAAGGAAGCACTTCATGCAAAGATTTATAGAATTTCACAGTGTTGTTGAACTTAAAATGCTAATACAAAGGAAACCCAATTCCTGGACTGAACCAGTTGGAATTATTGTAAAATCATTTAGAGAATTTTCTACATTTGGGTATCCTGACAAGGAATCTTTGGATGAACTTGGGAATATTCATGAAATATGACAGAATATTGTGTTTGTGTGAATGTGCATCTCTGAGGACATAATTATTTCTTTGGTCTTTTGGCTTACACAGCACTCTTGAGTTTAGATGTAAGCAGAGGAAATATGCTACAGCAGAAAGGATGGGTCTTCCCAAAGTTCACGCTGCTATTCTAGGCCCCACTATGATTATATTGAGAGTTGAATCATTAAGAGGTGATTAGTTTATGAGGACCACATTCTCCTAAATAGGATTAGTGACTAGGCAAGGAGAAATATAGAGGAGCTCTCTTGTCTCTTTTGCTACATAAGGACATAGCATGAAGCTGTTTATCAATAAACCAAGTTATGGTTCCTCAGTAGACGCCAAAATGTCATCACTTTGATGTAGGACGTTCCAGACTCCGGAAGTAGGAAAGATACATTTCCGTTGTTTGTGAGTTAGTCTATGGTGCTGTGTGACAATGACCCAACCAGACTAAGACAGGATGGCCTTGGCTTTTTAGTCTCAGATAAGCATGGCCAGAGCCATGTGCCTTCACTTTTGACTTTGGAGGTTGTGTTTTCAGAATTGTGACACACATGTCAGTTTGGACGTGGTGACACAAGTTAAGTTCAGAGACTCCCTCAAGTGCGTACTGTCACCGCAGTGGTGACAGCAGTGAAGCAGTGGAGCCTCTGGCCTCCTGGAGGCTGCAGTAGAAAAGCTTGAAAGTGTCTTTGATGAATATGTTGCTAGGTACAAAAAAAAAAAAAAGTGTGTGTTGATGCTTGGATTGTGATGGGTTTTAAAAATTTATTAAATTAAAGAATAAACCAAATGTTAAGAATGAATGAATAACATGTAATAAGAATACCATGTAACTTGAATGAAGCCACTGATTTAATACAAGCAGAAAACTGGATATGGTGATTTTATATTTCTGGTGTACAACATGATTTTTTTTCTTTTTAATGTACTTGGTACATGGTAACATGGTATAGGGTCTCACTATGCAGCTCAGACTCATAGTGATCCTCCTATTTTCAGCCTCCCCAGTGCTGGGATTACAGGCATATACCACCATGCCTGGACTCGGTGACCAGCTCATCATGTCTGGGGGCAGGACCAGCACAGCATACAGTCCTAGGGATCGATCTCCAGTCTCTGTGCTTGCCTAAGCAGGCACTTAGTGCACTGGGCTATCTTGCTGGTCCTACAACATGATGTTTTTATATATATATTATATACATAATATATATATATATATATATATATATATATATATATATATATATATATATATATATATAATATGGAGTAGCTAAACCAGGCTAACACATGCAATAGCTCATGTGCAATTTGTGTGTGCATGTGTGAACCTGTGCCTGTGTGTATATTCATTTATGTGTGAAAGAAAAGAGCCAAGGTTTTCCTTTTCACTGAGATGTCCTGCAAATCAAGCATAAGGGGTCCAGAATATTCATCAGTGATTTTTGTCTGTATTCTCTTGAAGCTTTTCCAGAAATAATTTTTCTTTTTTAAAAATTTCAGCCATCCATGTTGATAAAGTTAATCTTCAGTTGTATTGTGCATGGTCTCTTCTGGATAACTTTGAGTGGAACAATGGATACAGCCTACGATTTGGTCTCTATCATGTTGATTTTGAAGATCCGGCTAGACCTCGAACACCTTACACCTCAGGCAAGCAGTATGCCAAAGTCATCCAAAGCAACGGCCTGGAAAGTCCTCAGTAGCAAAGGTTTCCAGCAGGCATCCCGAAGAGAAGAGACCTCTGCTTTAGGAAAGGCAGTCTGCTCTGATGTTGAATTCTCAGATGATTTCAAGTTGCCTATGTACCAGCTGATTTGTAATTAGGGATATTGAATATGCACTGTCTAGCAATGTATTTTAAAATGCCCTCTAATATATTAGTATTATAATCAATGTGTTTTTTTCCCGATAAACATGATGGAAAAATTGTATCTAAGTCCTTAAAATGTTTCTAGAAAAATACTGTGCAGTGTATGAAGATATGTTATGATGGGCAGCTGTAACAATGATGCCTTGATGTAAAGATCCTTGTTCATTAGCTTACCTCTGATTCCAGAGCTCTTTTTGATTGTAGAACCATTGTTCTACAAACCTTTGTATGATCTTTAATTTTCTAGCATTTAATCTAATATAAAAAACAAAGATTGGGGACGAGGGAAATGGTTCAATAGAATAAGCACTTCCCTGGCAAGCACAAGGGCCTGAGTTCAATCCCTGGTTCTGCAAAAAAAGAAGGTAAAAGTCTATATAGCTGTACATTATATTCAATAAGAAATTAATCTATCTAATAAAATGTATAGTGTATTTGGCACATTTTTATCTAGGCTTAGGTGAGTAAGTTTTTCTTTTCGCTAATGAGCTTCTGAAAAATAATAAAGTGAATTAGAATTTTAAGGTCTGGAAAATATGTATGTCTTGATGTTCAGCTCAAAGTGGATTCTGATTTCAAATTTATTCCCAATTGAAACAAGGGTGTGATCTCTACTTTGGGGGGGTCAAATTTTCCATTTATAACCTCATGACAGAAATCCCTGAATTAAGTAAGCAATGCAAATGCAAGCAAACATGGGGTGAGGGGTCAGCAGACTGGGCTTAGCATTTTGCGGATGTATGCAGTGCTGCCTGCATCTGCGAGTTCATTTGTGCTTCCTCAATAGGGGTCAGCAGTAGCCCCAGAGCTCTGGGTGGAGGTCTCCCTTCTCCCCTCCAACACAGCTTCTATCCACTGGGAGTCCAGAGCCACACTCTGTATTTCAGGAGAGTTTGCTAAGCGCCTCCCTGTGCAACAGGCTTGCAGCTAGTGAGCGTCTTTGTCCCCTTTGCACACTGAGAGGCTGCCCCTGTGCAGACGTGCCTCTTGCTCAGTTCACCTCAGTACCTGTTCACTGGGCCAGTACTCCTTTGGCCTCAGCTCTCTGTCCAGAACATCACGGGTTAGGGAGCTGCGGAAATCTCTGTTTGTTCATTTGTATTTAAAGATAGGAAAAACGAAAGAGAAGTGGAGAGTTGAAGACATAAATGGACATGGGGAGGGGAGCTGTTCTGTACTCCGACTCTGCTTCCAGGAGCACAGATTTCTGGCATTCTTCAAAGGCTTTCCCTGAGCAATACCAGGCCATTTTTTCTTTTATAAATTATGGTGAATTTCCGGATCATTTCTGTGTTCATTATTGGAGAATTGTTTACAGCAAGGAGCACTCTCTCAGTAACTTTGGACAGAGTGAGAAAGAAATGGTCATAGTAGTTCAATAAATGTGGATGCTCTGGGGAAAATTATATTAGGATTAAAATAGTACACACAGGGAATTCTATTACATCTTTGCCACTGGTTTGTTATTTTTATTGTTCAATGAGACATTATCTTACAATTTGTGTTCATTTAAGAAGCACATTTCCAAATCTTATTTTATTCCTCTCCTATCTAGCCTGTCTTTTTCATTTTTGCCATGTATCTAATTTACAGCTATGTGCCCCTATATTATATTGCAACACAACTGAGTTTTCCTTTTAATTAGACTGTTGCTTTGAGTATTACTTATCCTACAGGGCGTCTTTACTAGTTTTACAGCAATACAAATGAGTATTGTTTTTTTTTTTTCCTGCTACCTAAACCAGAAAATTAATAATCACATGGTTTTATTTACTGTCTGTCACATTTGGTCTACTAGGTGAAATATACATCCTCACTACCAGGGCCAAGACACTTTACTGTGCAGAGGACTTCACAGCTCTCTGATGGGCCTTAAAGGCTCTCTGATGGCCTCTTTGTCTTAGAAATGGATCACACAAAGGGTATTTCTCTAATTAGTCCTGTAAATTAGTATTGTCATGAGGTTATGATGAAGGAAAACAAACAACACAAAACAAACAACACAAAACAAAAAGAAACCTTTCTAACTAAAAGCCTAACAATCCTTCAATTAATGTTATTTTTAATTGCTTATATTAACATTTGAGAACAAGACTGATTGGCTGTTGCTTGTCAAAGAAACAGATTTTGAGTCCTTTAAATGGAAAAACAGGAGTTGTTAATTGTACTTAAAAATCCATAGATACTATGCTTAGATGTCTTGTGGGTCACCTAAGGCTTGTAAAGCACATGTTTTATGTCTGTTTTATCTAAGTGGAAAGTTGGATATTGGATATCACAATGACAGATTAGATCTACTTATACTTTTTCTTCCTTTCTTGCTTTTTTTTTGGACAGTTTGAACACACATTGTTTACATCCTGCTATTCACTTCTCAGAAAATAATTTGGGTTTCTTAAAATATAGTTTTCTATTTTTAGAGTAAGTCATTTGTGAATGCTAAAAGCATATATACTATGAGGCCAGGCCATTTTCATGTTTGACGTGTAAGGCTTTAGTTTCTAACTCTTGAGAATACCATGAAGATTTGTCCACTAAGCCCTTTAATGAATGAAAAGGTACAAGTTCTCATTAAGAAAGCCATAAACTAAGAAGCTGGCAACCTTTGTATTTGGTGTGCAGTGCCAGGTGAGTTTTTTTGTTCTAGGAATTTGGGTTTGGCCTGTAGCTTTTAATTATTTTTATGAACTAGAAAAATAATAAATACATTTGTAATATATATTGAAAAAATTCCCCAACACTGTCTAACCAAAAAATACACTTATATGATAATCCTCAAACACCAATTCTATTACTTAGTGCTATGTAGAAAGAAAATAGAGTACTGAATCTTATTACTGAGAGAACAGAATGTAAATCAAAATGGATGGAATTAATACTGTTTAATTACTAGCAATACACCTCACCTGGAGAACACATATTCATAACTCATTCACAGTCTTTTAGGCTCTGCTTGAGCAGGACACAGAGAAGTGCTTAGAGTGTGTCTGTATATGGAGAATGAAGTTGGAAGAGATTTTGACAGAGACACTGTATAGTGGCCTTTAGAAATGTGAATAATGGCAGTGTGAGGGGAGAAGAAATTTTGCAGACTGCACCAGGAAAAGGGATGGTGAGGGAGTGGTTAAAAAGCAGGTTTAGGATTTGGAAAAGCAATTCCACATTGCTGAGAAGAGAGATGTTTATTGAAGAATGTTGTCAAGCTTTTGCAGTTTCTGTATATATTACCTGACCAAGGATGGGCTTCCTGCATGGCTACTGGTGTCATCACTAAGTGTGTGGGCTCTGGGGCTTTATATCCAGGCTCTTGTGTCCACTAGTCAAGAGACAGTAGACAATTTACTGATTGATGTTATCCATGCCTCAGCTCCCCCAACTGTGTTGTTTTGAGAATTAAAAAAGCTGATCCATGTAACACATTTAGAGCAGTTTCTAGAATATGGTCATCACACAGGTAGTGCAATTCATTATCTTTAACTCTTAAAAGTTTTTTTGCATTGAGACTCTTACAATTCATCAATTATTTTTTAGTTTCCTACCCTGGAACTATACTTGGTTTCCACGAAAGTTTCCACTGCTAGATTTCTGCCCTGGTAAGTTGGGATTCATTGTGTCTCTTTCCACCCTCAGTCAGAGTGATTTACTTTAGGACCTGAATGATCTGATTATTCCAAGAAGAACCTTTCATTTTCAGTTTCCTTGGAATTTTTGTTTGCTGTGAAATGGGTTCCACATTTTAAGTGGTGGATGGAAAACTTAAAGATGCCATGTCTATTACCACTAGGGTTGATGGTGTCCAGAAGCGGAATCTATTAAACTAACCTGCATAGCATGTTGAGGAGATGCAGCGATGTAGACAAGACAGTCCTTGGTTAGGGGATATGAAAAGATTGAAGAATATTATCTTGCATATACCAAGTTTTCATTATCCATTCATCTTTTGATGAACACTTGCATGACTGGATATGGTAAACTGAGCTGCTATGAACAGGGGAAGACAGAAGAGTCTTTAGGTTATCTCTTTCACTTTTCTTAGATGTAATCCCAGTAGTGGGATTGCTTGATCATATGTTAGTTCAATTTTTATATTTTGAGGAAACCCTGTATTGTTTTCATAATAGCTGTATGAACTTATATCCCTACCAATGGTTTAAAAGTGTTCTCTGATCTGTCATTCTTATTAATGCTTATTATTTTTCATCTTCTTTTTAAAAACTATTACAACAGGTGGGTGAAAAGTCATATGCATGTTATACTAATATCCTTAACTGGCATATATTTTGATACATAGTAATTACTTTTGTTTTGGGAACTTGATCCACATGATGTATGGACCCTTCTCCCTTTCCTTTTCTTCCCATCATTATATTATATTTCCTTTGTCCTCTTTCTCTGTCTCTAAGGAGTCTATATAGCCATGATTGCTAATATCTCCTTTTTCACTATATATATTGCTTTTATGTGAGAAATACAACATATATATATATATATATATATATATATATATATGTGTGTGTGTGTGTGTGTGTGTGTGTGTGTGTGTACATGTGTGTGTGTGTGTGTGTTGGATTTCTCATATAAAAGCAATCATACAATAATTTACTTTCTTCACTTCACTGATTTCACTTGACATTATGGTTCCAACCATTCTCCTACAAATAAAATTGAATTTGGAGCTAATTAATTCACCAAAGTCAAAGAATGTGAAATGAATGCACAAAAATTGACAGTAATTCTGTACACCAGTAATCCACTGAGAAAATTGTCAGGAAAATTATCCTATGCATGGTAACTAACCAAGAGCTGAAAGATGGTTAGAGTCCTCTGAAGAAAATGGAAAAGCCACCCTCCGTTTCTGGACAGAGATTAATACTGTTACAATAGCCATATTACTAATGTAATTCATATTAACAAATACATTCTTCATGGAATTAGAAAAAGCAGCCCTAACGTTGATATAGAATCAGGATAGACTAAGAACAACTAAAGCCACAAGAGCAGAACGTGAAGCACTACAACACCTGATAGTAGGCTAGACTGGGAAGCCATATTACAAAAAGGAGCATGGAATCAGGGCAAAACAGACACAGATATCAATAGCATAGAATAGGGGACTCACTTGTTTAATAAACTATGCTTGCAACATTAGCCACTTACATGCAGCAGAGTGAACCTAGTCCCATATTGCAGACTCTGAATCAAAGAGATACATAAAAAAACAAAAACATGAGAAGTGTGGAAGACAAAGTAGGAAAAATAATTGAAGAGACACTGTTTTAAATATTTTTTGTTGCTTTTCCCCTTCCAAATAGTGAACAACTTCAGCCTCACTCATTTTTACATATGAGTACCTAACATGGTATCTGCCAAATCAAAGTGATTTATAAATATGTAGTAGGCCATATTCTTAATTTGGAATGGAAACTTAACATGTGGATTAGTTCATTTAATCATAACAAAGATCCTTCAGTTGTTTTCTTTTTTTTTTTTATTTTTTATTTATTTTTTTTTTTTCAATGTGTCAATCTTTATTAGGGCTCTTACAATGTAATTATAGTATTATTGATATACAATAAAATGCATCTTTTTTAAGCATACAACTCACAGGATTTTGATACATGTGTATAGACTTATGACTATGTCACATTCAGGAAATAGAACATTTCTGTCATACTGAAAATTCTCATGTGTCATTTTTTTTCCATTTATTTTTATTTTATTGAAATACAAATGTCAATCAGACAGTTTCAAAACACCATAACCATACAGAGTCGATGAAATAATACATTGCAAACTGTTTTCATAATGTTTTGGTATTGTACAAGGTGCATACATGATATTATATTTACAGGTATTTATGTGGCTGAATTATATCACAGATTCAATAATT
>PVKA01023389.1:0-35710 GCA_004027165.1 Ctenomys sociabilis
CCCCTCCCCTCCCCTCCCCTCCCCTCCTCTTCTTCTCTTATGTATTGGGTACTTGGAGGGGCCAGGGAGATGGCTTAGTGGAATAAGTGCTTTCCTGGCAAGCGCAAGGACCTGAGTTCAATCCTCAGTTCCACTCCCCCCCCCCCGCAAAAAAAAAGGACTTTATGTATTTGGTACAGGGTCTCACTATGCAGCTCGGGCTCAGTGATCCTCCTGTTTTAAACCTCCCCAGTGCTGACATTACAGGCATGCACCACCATGCCCAGACTTGGCTGCTGGTTCAGTGCTCCCTAGGGGCGAGGATCAAACCCTGGTCCCTGCGCTTGCCAAAGCAGGCATTTAATCCACTGAGCTATCTCACCTTGAAGCTTGTAGAGCCAGCAGGCTTCTCCTCAGAACACAGGTGTGGGGCTGGGGAGATGGCTCAGTGGAATAAGCACTTCCCTGGCAATCACAAGGGTCTGTGTTCAATCCCTGGTTCTGCAAAAAAAAAAACAAAAAACAAAAAAAAAACAGGTGTGTGAGCTGCAGATGAACAGTGTGCGTCTGTTGAGTCTGGATTGGTGCTGACTTCTGAAATCCTCTGTGGCCTGGCAGAGCCTTCCTGGTCTTTGCTCACTGTGAACAGCATGGGAAGACTTAAAGGGGAAAGTTTTACTCCTTGTGTCTTGAAGGCTCCCCGCTGACTCAGGGAGAGGTGATTCGAAAGTCTTAAAAGCATTCGAATAAGAACCAAATAGGACAAAATCAAGTACTGAGCACTTGGTGTGTAATGGTAACTGGTGGTCTGAGTCTGTCAGAGAGACTAGAGCTGCAGTGAATAGAGGCTGAGCAGATGGGAGGATATGCTGGGTCTCTCCAGCCAGAGCAGGAAGCCCTTTATGCACCTGATAACAGAGAGATGAGGTCAGAGTACCAGGGGGTGGTGTTATGTGGAGACTTTCCCTAGTATTTCAGGGCCTGGCACATAGTAGGTGCTTAAATAATTAGATTGATGAAGTCTGATTAAGTGCAAATGGGCTGTAAAGGAACTGGAACCCCAACCTCTTTTTTTTTTGTTTTTGTTTTTTGTTCTTTTTTTTTTTTTTTGTCTTTTTTGAGACAGGGTCTCACTGTGCAGTTCAGGCTGGCCTTAAGCTCACTTTGTAGCTCAGGCTGGTCTCGAACTCACAACAATCCTCCTGCCTCAGCCTCCCTAGTGCTGGGATTACAGGCATGCGCCACCACGCCCGGCTCTGGAACCCCAACCTCTTGTCTATGGAATTAGTCAGTAGTCAGAAGGGAATTGAACTGATGACTCCAGGCTGTAACCCCAGCACTGTGGTTGACTGAAGTAGGAGGGTCAGAACTTCAAGCCCAGCCTGGGCAGCCTGCTGACTCAAGGTGATCCTGTCTCAGAAAGTAAAATTAAAAAGTGGGCTATAAATGTAGCTCATGGGCTGGCAAGATAACTCAGCGGTCTAACGCTCCTCTTAGGGACCGCGGTTCGATCCCCAGCACCACATGCCATGCTAGCCCCTCCCCCCCAGGGAGGGCTGAGCTGATCCCCCCAAAAAAGAATCCGTGATGTGTAGTGAGACACTGTAATAAATAAATAAATTTAAAAAAAAAATAAATGTAGCTCATCATGAAGGCCCTAAGTTCAATACACTAGTTTAAAAAAAAAACCAAAAACTCAAACTTAAAATTCATATTCCTTAAGAGCCAGGTGCAGGGGTTGGGAACAAACCTTCAAAGACCCCTTCTAGAGCTCACTTCTTGGGCGGGTCCAGCCACTCTCCTGGGGCCTCATATTGCCTGGAGCTCTCCCACTTCTGGGCGGGATGGTGAGTTCTGGGTCCTTCCCTTTCCTGTCTTGCTGCTCATTCTGTTGCTCTTCCTCAACACCACTGCAATTAGGAACTTGGATCTGAGGCTCAAAGTCTACTGCTGTACAATTCTTTTTCTTGTTTAGCCCTTAACTGTGCAACGTGAAGTTAATGCTTCAGCGATACAAAGGGAAGTTTTCCTTCCTCTTTCTCTTTCATGTTAGGTGCCTCAGTTTACCACGGACGCCCCTGTAACCAATTTCCATGTTACTTTATATCCAAGTACTTGGCATTTTTCATATTTCTTAAAATCCAAGCTCTGATAAGATCGAAGCAGTGCCCCAAATTGAAGAGAGTTGTCCAATCTCTGGGACTATGAACCTGGACCTTCAGGGGAAAGAGAATGTATGTATATCAAGAGCGTGTGTTAGCCAGTTTTCCGTTGAGGTAACCAAATATCTGAGATAGTCAATTTAAATTTTTTTTTTTTTTTGTATTTTAGGTAGGGGTCTACAGGGTGTTCAGGATCTCACTACTAAATCAGAGTCATGATCCACCTGTTTACAGCCTCCCAAAAGCTAGGATTACAGGCACCACTGTGCCCAGTCTCAACTGCCATCTCAGTGTGCCCTGGGAGCTTTAATTCACTGAGCTATTTTGCAGGCCCTCGTGAGACAGTCAATTTAAAAAGAAGGAAGGTTTGCTCTCATTTATCATTTTGGAGGTTTCAGTAGGTGGCTGACCCAATTGCTTTTGGGCCTGCGGGAAGGCAGTACAGCAGGTAGAAACCCATGGTAGAGTAACCTTTTCATTTCATGGCAGCCTGGGAGCCAAGAAAGACAAAGAGGAGGGCCTGGGTCTCCATATCCCCTTCAACAGCACACCCCCACCCCTTACCTCTGTGCCCTAACTGACTTCCTGTTGGCCTCACCAACTAAATGTTCTACCACCTCCTAATTCCCCCGCAAGCTAGGGACCAGTCCTTCAACGATGAGCCTCTGAGGGCCACTGCAGATTCAAGCTATAACAAGGTGTCAGCTGTATGTTCAAGTTCATAATCTCACCATCTGTAAGACCTCAAGGAAGTCACTGACCTTCTGAGATTCAGCTTACCAGGGCTGAGTTCTTGAGAAACATAGTTATTTGTGCATTATCAGCTGTTCATCAAATGTAAATGATCATTATTTTAAGTTGTTTCTGTGTTGTCCTTGGTGTCTGTTACACACTTAGGGACTGAAGCACTGGAGTTCTTTGTGGGTGATTTACAGCTTGGGTAGCTAGAATAGACACGTTTGGATATGGGCCTATCGAGCTGTTACTAAAAATTACATATTTATTTTTCATCCCAGATAAGTGAGCATTTTTTTAATTAAAGAAATTGAAGCGTGCTAAGAAAGCTAGTATTTACATTCTTGCCATCCTGTATTTATATTTAACAAACATCTATACTGTACTGAGTGTGTGTGTGTGTTTATGCTTATCATTGTTTTGGTTTTCTTGCCTCCTCCTTTTCTTCCACCTCTTTGGGCATGGATACTTTCTTGGGATCTGGGAATTAAAGCAGGAGCTGGGGAGACCCATCCCCCCACTGCCTCCTGGCTAGGTAGAACTATTCAGGCATCCTGGGCTGCTTCTTTTAAGGGATCAATTACTTAGCATCAGTCAGTTTCTTTTTTCTTTTAGAAGGAAACCTGTTTGGAACAGCTCCCCTGGGACTGGGGCCCCAGGCAGTGCGTATCACAGAAAAGGGAGGTCCAGATGCTGTATACCCATGTTTAGTTGCAACTGCTCATGGAGCCTGACAGAAGGAATTGTAGAGTTCCATCGCCCACCCCCCATCCCCGCACGCCCCATCTCCCATATCCATCTTCCATCAGTGGAGGAGCAAGAGTGTCAGGACAGAGACAACACCCTGCCCTGCACCCCAGGAGGGTAGACACAAAGAAAGGAGAAGAACAGTACATAAGGAGCACCTATTCTGTATCAGACATGCTAGATATCCTACTTACTGTTGACCTGTTTAATTTAATTCTCACCGAGCCCTGTTAAATAAGAATTACTAACCCTGTATTCAGGATGAGGTATTATAGCCCAGAGAAGGTAGAGCTGGCATTCAAAACTCAGCTTGTCACCCAAAAATCTGGCTCCTTTTAGCAATCTCTGCTCTCTGAGTGCTGAAGAAGGAGACAAGTTGTATCTTTGCAGGAGGCTCTGTGTACCTGGAAACTTCAATTGCTCATTGGAGTGTTTTTCCATCACGGTGCCAATCTCATGGGAGGGATATGCTTTTTTGTCCCTTAAAAAGACATTTTACCTGAGTCCCAGAAACCTAAAGAGCCCTATACCACACTCACTGCCAGAGCCAAGGAGTCGATTTATCATCAACAGTACCATTAGCTATCAATTTTCAGCAAATGCCAAGAACATAGGTGTGGAGAGACACTTCCCTAAACCAACAAAGCCAAGGGATACTTTTGGATGACTCAAGTGTCATGGTTTGGGGTTTTTTTTGACACAAAAGAAACAATAGGCCTTGAAAACTATAGATCAAGGGGCACAGTTACATAGACTACAATGTAAATGGCGCCCCCTGGAGCACAGAGTGAGCACGTGGAATTTAAAATTGTTTGTATTTGTCCATTTGCTATTGTTCCAAACTTAACTTTCTAGTGGTGATTCGCTGAGGTGGATACCGTGGTGGTGTGCAGCACTAAGTGTGCAGATCGGCAGGGGGTGCTCGTGAGTGGCAGGGGACACCTTGAAGTGTTAGGACATGAGCCAGGCTTGCTGCTTAGGAAACACCAGGAAATTCACTGGGCAACCTGTATTTACAAATAATGACAGACACAGAGGAGAAGAGACTCTTGCACCTCTATTGAAGCCCTGTGACAGAGCCACAAGGGTTCTGTGAGCTTGTGGTGGGGCGAGCTATCTCAGACAAGGCCCAGTCTATGAGAAGGACAGGTAAACCCCCCTGATCAGGAAGCCTGGCACTACCTCAGGTGTCCACTGGGCTGACGGTCTCTATGCTACAGGAGGGGCTGGGCTGGTGGCGTTGGGGGCCTCCTGACAGCAGACACCTTTCACAGTCCTTGGCTTCAAGAGGATGAGAGAAAGCATTTTGGGGGTAGAGAGTGAGGTTGTCTACAGAGGAAAGTGTGTGGGAGAATGACCTGCAAGGGCAGTCAGATGAAGGGAAGGGAGGCCAACAGCTGGGCCCTGTAGCTTTGATCTGTGTGAGCAGCCTTGGTGAGTCTACCTTGAATTTCATTGGGGCCTCAGCAGGGGACAGGGAGGTCAGTCTTGGCTGTTTCCTTGAGGTTGAGAGCCTGTGTTGGCCCTTCTACATCAGGCGTTCCAAAGTACACCATGGTTCATGGGTGCCCTGCAGTGAGGAGTTCACACGGGAGCCCTGGGCACCTGGGTTCGGGTCCCACCACTGCCAAGGATTAGCGTTGGAGGCTGGCCAGGTTGCGTCGTCCATCCAAGCTTTGGTTTCTGCGTTTGTCAGAGAGGTTAATCACACCGACTTCTCAAGGGACTGTGGGCATTAAGTGAATCAATGTCCATAAAGTCGTTAGCAGAGTGCCCAGCGTACACATGCATTCAGCGAGCGATCCGCTTTAGTTATTGTCAACCATCAAGTCCTGTCTTTCTGTCCAAGGCCTCTGTGCTGCCTGCTCCTCCAGAAAGCATCTCAGTAGACCTCATGAGCCTCCTGGTCCCTCCTCCCCATGCTAATCCTAGGTTCTGACTTTGCTTTGGGGTTCCTGGGGACCTGGGGGCTTGCTGTCCTGTGCACCCTAGGAATGGGACTTCTTCTCTCCCAATTTTTCTGCAGGACCCAGAGCAGGCATCTGACTGCAGGACTCTGGGCCAAGCTAGGTTTCTCAGTGATCAGCCCTTCTGACATTTACACCCATTTCCTCACCAGGAAATAGTCCCTGCTCTGGGTAGGACAGGACCTGCACATGGGCTGCTGGTGGCTGTAGGTGAGTCAGGACCTGGCCCTGTGCCCCAGGTTGGGGACACTTCCTTAGGCTGCACCACCTGCCTGCTTAGTGAGGGAGGCCAGCTAGATCTTCCTGCTCGAGGAAGGGAGGTCTGTGTGGCAGCCTTGTCCCTCTGCCGGTGTGGGGTCAGTGACCTGTGTGTTTCCATGTGATCCTCAGCTCAGCACAAGCTTATGTCATCATCTTCTTCTGAGAGCCCGTGCTGCCATCATCCTAGTGTTCCAGCCTAGGGGTCCTCAGGGAGCTAAAGGAGTCACTCAGTGGTGGCTGAAGACAGTAGGAGACAGTAAGTGAGCAAGAAAAGAACCCGCAAGTAGGGTGAGCACTATAATGTGGAAGATAAAACAAGGTGGTATGCAAGAGACAGGTGTTCCTTGACAATCCTTTAAAACTTTGTCTTGCTGGGTATGTTGACACACCTGTAATCCCAGCACTCTGGAAGGCTGAGGCAGGAGGATCACAAGTTCAAGATCAGTCTAGATAATTTATTGAGACTTTTTTTTTTAAAGGGCTAACAATATAGCTTGATGCAAAAGCCCTGTGTTCAACTCCCAGTATTGGAAAACAAACCAAACACAAACATTCATCTTCCTCTTACAATTCATGCTGGCCTTGAGCTTACCTTGTAGCCCAGGCTGGTCTTGACTTCTTCAGTTTCTTCCTGCCTCTGCCTCCCGAGTACTGGGATTAAAGGTGTGCACCACCACGCCCAGCTTGGTCTTCCTCTTTTATGGACTTCTTGGAATGTACTGGGGGAAATTTCCCTTAGCTCTGAGAGCTCACACATTGAAGAGCTCTGAGAGCTCACATGCTGAAGACTGAATACAAATGAATTCCGAAGTACCTGGACAGAGTGAGAAACAAAAGCTCTAGGTCGTGGGGAAGAAGCGGACTGTTGCCTGCCTGTGTGGTCCACGAGGACATTTGTCCTGTTCACTGCTTTCAAACCTAGAACTGTGGCATGCAGTAGAACATCAGTAAATCCTCCATGGCTACAGGAGCCTCGGCTAGGGGGAGTGGGAGGGAAGGACAGAAAGGCCACATTTCACAGACAGCAGAGAACAGCTTTTACAGGGCCAGAGCTGTCAGTGAGCAGAAGGGCCCGCTTCATGAGGTGGGGAGCCCTGCCACCCAGGAGGGTTCCAGAAGAGCCTGTGAGCTACCTGCTGGGCATGTTGGACAACAGCTTCTGATTGAGAGGGAGGTTGGACAGGGTGACCTCCGTTGTCCCTCCCGACACTGAGACTGCCATCCCATCACCACCCCTCCCCAGGCCCAGCCTGCCTGGTCTTGCATCATAAAGTGCCCGGACTTTGCTGACAATGCCTGTGTCAGGCTTGCCTTAGAATTGTCTACGAAGAGGAGCCCTGGCTGCTCAGCAGTGAAAGGGAAAATCACTTGGAAATATACTTCCCTTTACTGACCCTGCAGCTCTGTCCTCATTTTATTTTTTCTGTATCAAATTGCCAACAGTAAAATTGCTGGATGCACAGCATGTGCTGTTTGCTTCCTTTATGGCCCCTCGTTCCCACCAGTTGGCCAGTGGAGAAAACAATTAGCGACGTTGGCTCCCAGCACTGGATGGGAGGACAGGAGGGCAGCAAGGGCCGAGGTGCAGGAGGACATGGGAGCCAGGCGGGCAGGGGCACCCGCGCCGGGACGAGCGAGCCCTCACGTAGCCATGTGCCCGACACCCCTACCCCACGCCCCCTGCTGATTTATCCAGCTGGGTTTTTCCTTGGTCTCTCCAGCTGTCCCTGAGCCCACCGTGCCCAGGGAACCTTACGCCCCAAGCAGGCACTCCCTTCTCTTCCCAACCCTTTGATCTCCTGTTGGGCCCATGATGTAAATATCGTCTGGTCATGCCCTGTATTGATCTATTTCTAGGCCTGCTTTCTAAATGGCCTGGATGTTGCTACCTGTGTGGGTGTGTTGGTCTCCAAGGGTGCTCCCAGAAGGCAGAGACTGTCTGTCCTATTCTTTATAGGGAGTTGTGCTTGTCACCTGTGGGTGTTGTTGTTATGTTTTTTGGTTTGTTTTGATGTGTTTGGGTTTCTGTTTTTTGGCAACCAGGCCATCTCCTTGCGGCTGTTGATGTGCTTACAGAACAGAGCTCCAAAGAGAGAAGAGCGTTGATGCACAAGGGGTTCTGCCCAGAGAGCAGGAGGCTTGGCCTCCCTTGTGTGTTTTTCCCCCTGGACAGTTCCCCTGCTCCGGCCTGCTGGGGAGTGAGGTCACCCTCAGTCACTCATGCATGCATTCACTCATTCGTTTGTTCATTCCTTTCTTTCCTTGTTCATTAAGTTAATCACATTTACCCAAGCCCTTCTTAAGTTTCTGGCCTTAGCCTCCAGGAATGTTGATACAAGTGAGGGAAGACCAGCCTCTCTCACTCCATATCTAATAGGGGAAGGCACATGGCCTGAGAATAGAAGCACAACCAGGAAACCCAGGGCAGAGGTGCAAAAGGAGGTACCAGCAACCTTAGAGGCAGGTAGACTCTAAAGGTTCAAATCCTGGCTCCTGCTTTGACTAGTTGACTGGCACATATGAGCTAGTGTTCCGTGGCATGGTAGCGTCTGCCTTCTTAATTGTTGTGAGAGAGAATTAAATATAATAATTCAGAGTCAGCACTCTGTAAATGTGGATCCTTTCTCCCTGTTGCCTCGGAGGACATAAAAGGAATGACTTGCTTTGGGCGAAGTAGGAGGGTTTCTCAGAGTGGCACGCAGTGGTGGACAACAGCCCTTTACACGACGCAGGATAAAGCTCACCCTCACGAGCATGCAGGATCTTGGGCCGACATCAGAGGCCTGCCATCTGTGCAGGGTGTGGCAGGGAGGCTTGGCTGTGCTGTGCCTCCACCTCCTGGCCCCGCAGAGCTTGGGGTTGCTGCACCTTGTGCAGGTTGCTGTGGAGACGCAGTGAGCAGAGCTCACTCAGTGCGGGCGCAGGGCACAGACACAGTGCCTGGCATTTAGTGAGGACCAGTAGGTGCTGACTGCCACTGCAGCAGTGTGGACCTTTGTGGATTATGGAGTGCTTTCATTCCTGCATTCTCACCTCTTTCCTTCTTGGAGCAACCCTGGGAGAAGAGGCTTGTACCCCAGCCCAACCCTGATGAGAGAGAGAGAGAGAGAGAGAGAGAGAGAGAGAGAGAGAGAGAATGAGAATGTTTGCAGAGTGAGCAGTGCAACCCTCACATTAGAGATACTAAAGATGAAAAAAAGAGGCCCGAGCATAGTAGCATATGCCTCTAATACCAGGACTCTGGGAGGCTGAAGCAAGAGGATCACCAGTTTGAACCCAAGGCTTGGCACTGTAGCCAGAACCTTTCTCAAAAATATAGGGGTGTAACTTAGTGGAAAGGTGCTGGGTTCAGTCTTCAGTACTCAGGAAACAAAAAATGGGATAGAGTGGATGGAAAGCACCTTAGAAATAAAAATGTTGACCTAGGTGAGAGCTATCATCCCCTGCCAGCATCTCATTTCCTCTCCTGAAGGGAGAGGAATAGAACCCCGTCCAAATCCCTGCTCCTCAGCCCCTGCTGGCCCCTTCTGTGAGCCTCCCTTCCCCCAACCTGTGGCCTCCACCCTGCCGCTGGGATCAGATATGGCCTTTGTCTTTCTGCCTGGCTGCTCTCTTTCAGAGGATAAAGGCCTCTGTGTTTGGGAATGCTGGTAGTTCAGGGGACCCTGGGGGCAGTTTGGGGACCTTTCCTCTCCACCCCATGGCCCCTTCCCTCCATCACCTTCCCCTAGCTGGGTGACCCACAACATTGAGTTTGAGGGGCAGTAGAGAAAGCCTCTGCTTTCCTGGGTCCGGGTCAAGGCAGGAAGGGAGTAGAGGAGAAAATGGAAGAGCCACAGGGGCCACGGACAGCAGCATGGGGAGAGTCCTTCCTGGCCCACCCTGCGCTCCGTCCAAGACCAGCTGTGGCTGCACTGCGTGCTGGGGCTCCTGGAAGTCCGAGCCATGTTGGCTGGGGCTATTGCAGGTGGGGAAGGCACAGTTAACTGGCTTCAGGTGAGCTGAGACCTGGTGTGATGACAAAAAGGATAATGCAATTTTGTGTCACTGATCACGATTACTAATCGTTACCATTTACACAGCATTTGCCGTGGCTAACACCTTCCGCACTTCAATCCTTTCAGTCGAGTCTTTTAGACGAGGCAGCTGAGGCTCAGAGGAGTCACTTCCCTTGTTCATGGTGACATTATCTGTGCGGCAGAGGCAGTGGACCCATGAGGTCAGGTCCATGCTCTTAGTGGCAGAAAGAGCCTGCCTTTACTCTGGTCATTCCTGTTTTCCATCCTAGCCTTGCACAGTGCTCACGCTGTGGCATAGGCAGATGACTTAATTTCTGTTGGCCGCCACATTCCCATCTGTAGAATGGGATTAATAACAAGGATCTTAATGGTGGGCAGAATAATTCAGTGAGACTCAGAAAATGACATGCTTAATGCCTTGAATATCAAGCATTCGTTTGGTGGGTGAAACTCAGCTGTGTGCCAGAGATTCACAGAAGTGAGCACAGTGCAAACAACCCATCTCTACCAGGCATAGTAAGTGCCACACGTAGGGGGCATCCTGTAAGAGGCTGCTGTGACAAAAGAGAGACCGGGCTCACCATGAAGTCCCCCAGGGCAGGGCATGGTCCCCTGTATTGCACTGGGAGGTCTCTGCCTGGAGAGAGCTTCCACTCTTTATGTTTTTTTAAATATTTATTTAGTTATTTGGTACAGAGTCTTGTTATGCAGCTTAGACTCATAGTGATCCTCTTGTCTTAGCCTCCCCAGCACTGGGATTACAGGTGTGGGCCACCATGCCTAGTTTAGGTGGTTGGCTTGGCACGGGGCTGGTACTGCATACAGTACAGGGGATCGAACCCAAGTCCTTGCGCTTGCCCAGCAGGCGCTTAGACCTCCAAGCTATCATTCCAGCCCCACCCAGGCAATTTTATGTAGCATATGTCTTTAGGGAATGTGCTAGCAGATCCCATCATTGTGACCAAGTGCCTGAGACGATCAGTTTAAAAGGAGGAAAGGTTCGTTTGGGCGCTTGGTTACAGAGATTTTCTTCTTTTAGCCTGGGTGGCTGGGTTTGTTGCTGTGGTAAGGTAGAATATCATCATGATAGGGAGTGCACGGTAGAGGTTGCATGGCAGGGAGAGCTCATGTTATGGCATCAGGGGAGCAGAGAGAGAAAGGGCAGATGGGTTATGGTGCGCATCTCCTTCAAGGGCACACCCACAATTAGCCTGACTTTGTGATCCACTCCCAAACAACCCACCACTTAGCAGTAGTGCCATGAGCTGGGGACCCTACCTTGAGCTTATGAGCTTTTAGGGGACATTTAAGATCCCAGCCATACTAGAGAGGTACTGAGAAGATGCTAACCTGGACAGATCTTAAGTGGATAAGGGAGCAGGTGTATTCCAGGCAGAGGGAGTGCAAATGTCCTAAGATCGCAGTGTGCCTGTTATCTTTGAGGAGAGAGATGTCACGAAGCAAGCAGGAGAACTGGTATGAGAAGTAGAAGTAATTGTGTGCACACGAGTATGCATCTGAGCAGTGCACAAGTCATGAATACTGCAGTACACTTGTGACACCAGCCACCCACAGTTAGTGTGGTCCTCAACATGACTGTCCCTGTTTCAGATGCTAGCCTCCAGTTTAAGGAGTTTCCAGGCACCCCTACTTCTGATCCCTTTTGGCTACAAATTCAGAGATTTTCACAGCGCTTTCTGGCTTGATAATTTGATACAGTGACTCAGAACTCAAGAAAGGACCAAACTTATATAAGTTTGTTTTTGGTGTGGTGCAGGGGTTTGAACCTAGGGACTTTGCGTTGAACCTCTGCATCTATCTTTTTAATGTATTAAATTATGAGTTAGGTTCAAACTTTAGATCCTCCTGCCTCAGCTTCCTAAAGTGCTGGGATTATAGGCCTGCACCACCACACCTACCTTTCCTTATAGATTTTTAGAAATGAAGATATAAAAGAGGGCAAATCAAATGAAGAGACACATAGGACAAGGTCTAGAGGGTCCAGGGTGTGGAGCTCTGCCTGTCGAGTCACCCTTCCTGCACATTGATGTGTTCACCGAATGGGAAGCTCTTTTTTTTTTTTTTTGGTCTTTTTGAGACAGGGTCTCACTATGCAGTTCAGGCTGGCCTTAAACTCACTTTGTAGCTCAGGCTCGTCTCGAACTCACAACAATCCCCCTGCCTCAGCCTCCCGAGTGCTGGGATTACAGGTCTGCACCACCATGCCCGGCTGTTTTTTTTTTTTTTTTTTTTTTTTTTTTTTTTTGCAGGGGGTTGGGGGAAGCTCTTATGACCCTATGTGTCCAGAGTTTTGATTGAGGTTTTGCTGTTGAATCATTGGCCATGAGATTGGAATCAATCCCCACCCTCCTGTTGACCCCAAGGTCAGCAGGTCAGGCTGTATTGACTCTTTAAGGTTATAACAGAGATGCTCTTTCCAGCGCGGCCAGCCCCATCTGGTCACCTCAATTAGCATAACCCTGGCCTGGTCCATCATGAAGCTACAGGAGTATCAAAGACACTCTTATTGCTTGGAATTTTCCAAAGGTTTAGAACCTCTATAAGGAACCAGGACAAAGACCAGACAAATTCTTACAAGCTAGGGGTGTTGAAGCAATCATAGGACTTGAGCTTTTCCTTTGAATGATATCAGAATTCATTGTTAGATTTTGAGCAGAGGAACAATGTGGTATGATTTCTGTTTTAACAGACTCACTAACTGCGACACGGTGTGATTGAAAAGTAATGTGGATGTTTAAATAAAAAAAATTATTACAGGAAGAAAACATATTGCCATTAATCCCCCTCGCTTCAAACGCATTTGTACTATCATCTGTGCCACTTTCTAAGCGGGTCTGGAAGTCGGCTTTTGTGATTGTTTTAGTTGTGCTGTCTTGGCTGCCTCAGTGTCCTGAAATACAAACTTTTTTTTGAGGTACTGGGGATTGAACTGAGGACCTTGCTCTTTCCAACCAGGTGCTTATGCTGCTGAGCTATCTCAATGTCCTGAATTGAGTCAAAGAAATGGTCATTGTGGGGAAGAGCCAGAAGTCATAGTGACAGATGCAGTGAATAAAGTAGATAAGGAGACATTATGTTTTCTATAATTTTGATTAATTTTATTGGTACAGTTTAGACACATATAGTGATCACACTCAGGAGAGAGAATTTTGTACCTTTGTATTTTAGGGAAGGGTCTACAGGGTGTTCATGGTCTCACTGCTAGATCAGACTCATAGTGATCCAACTGTTTATAGCCTCCCAAGAGCTGGGATTACAGACCCATGCCACCACACCCAGTCTCAATTGCCATTTCAATGCACACTGGGGGAGGGGCTGGCACAGCAGATCTGGGGATTGAACTCCCAGCCCCTGCACCTGTTTGCAGGCACTTTAATCTGCTAAGCTATTCGAGCAGCCCTTACACATGATATATCTTGACCATATAATGTTAAAAAAGTCTGCCTTTCCATTGAATGGCACCTGGTAGCATCATTTCTGTAATTTTTGTTGGGCCTCATAAAGATATTCACAAAAGAGGACTTCCTGAACTGCTTCCAGGGTTTTGCTGTTGTGACAAAAAGAGAGACCGGGCTTCTGGAAGTAGCAAGAGTAAGTGTGGTTGAGGGGAGAGGGAGTGTTTTGGGGGGATTAATGGCAATCTGTCTTTTCCTGCAATAACTTTTTTCCTTTTAAACATGCACTATAAGCCGGGCGTGGTGGCGCATGCTTGTAATCCCAGCACTCGGGAGGCTGAGGCAGGAGGATTGTTGTGAGTTCGAGACCAGCCTGAGCTACAAAGTGAGTTTAAGGCCAGCCTGAACTGCATAGTGAGACCCTGTCTCAAAAAGACAAAAAAAAAAAACATGCACTATATTTTTCAACCACCCCTTGTTTGTGAAGAGTACACTGTGTGAGGAAAGAGGTTGGTGGGGAGCTGCTACAGGGCCCAGGCACAAGGTGCTGGCTGAACACTGGGCCGCTGGAAGGGTCCTGCAAAGTGGTGTGTGTGTGGAGCTCTTTTGAAATCAGAAGCTGATGGATTGGGTGCAGGGTAAGAAGGACAGAAGAGTCAAGGGTGACACGAAAGTTTTATCTTAAGTTCCTGAAGGAATGAAATTGTCATTTACTGAGCAGCCAGGATTTGGGGATTCACTTGTTTGTTTTGTGCTAGGGGATTGAACTGTGGGCCTTACGTATGCAAGGCAAATGCTCTATCACTGAGCCCCACCCCAGGAGCTTGGTTTGGGGTGCCTTCAGTATGAGATGCCAGTTAGACACTCAAGTGAAAATGGTAAATAAGTTAATGATGAATTAGGCAGATACAACTGAGGCTGGAGGGAGAGAGCTGAGCTAGGGGTGGAACAGAAAAAGAGATGGTGCTGAAAACCCTAGGGCTGGAGGAATCCAACCAAGGGCAAGAGGAGAGGGAGTTCAGGATTGAGGCAAGACCCTAGGAGTGTGAGACACTCCCACAGAAAGAAGAGGAGCAGCAGCCCCAGAAGGAGCAATGAGGACCAGCAAGGGAGGACCTTGCCCAGGCAGCGTCAGTTGTACAAGTGCCATGGTGACCGGTCACACAGGATGAGGATCGGGGGTCTGCGGGATCACTTGCCTGGCGTGCATGAGGCCCTGCATTTAACCCCTAGTACTGCAGAAAATTCAAACCGAACAGACAGGATGAGGACCACTGGGGATGGGGGGAGCTGGAGTAGCTAGGGAGGGAGGGGATGAAATACAGCCCATCTGTATGCCAGTGCCTGTGGAAACAGCAGTTTAAGAAAGTAGGGATGTTTGGTCATGAGCCGGGGAGGCTCTAGGGGCATGTCGTAACTCTCCTCACATGCTTAAAAGACTGTCATGTGGAAGAGAGCTAGATTCATTTTATGTGACTCCAGAGGAAAGAACGAGGACCAGTGATTTGAAGCTACAAAGAGAAGGATTGTATCGCGGCCTCAGTGAGCATTTTGGGTGCCCATTCCCTTGTTCAGCGGGGGCCGCCAGCGCTGGCCCAGGCACCGGTACAGAGTCCCGTGGAAGACACCACCCTGTCTAGCCGGGAGAATCTCAGCTGCGCAGTGGGATGCGCACAGTACTGAGCAGAGTGTGCAGAATGGGGTGCAGAGAAAGGGCCAGCGGGGCAGGGCAGCCAGAATTGTTCCCCTTCTGCCAACTGAGGGCCTGTGTGGCACAAATAAATGAAGCTTAAAAAGACTCTTGAACTTTAGTTACAGGTGCATTTTCTGGATGACTAGACTGTATAGATGCAGTCTTCCTGAGGATGGTGCCTGACAGGCAGGCCGTGCCTTATCACTTACAGAACCCTTTTCGTCCTCTCACCAGCCCTGCCAGGGTCGATCTGCTGTTCCTTTTGTAACTGAGGGGCAGGTAGGTGGCCCCTTGCTCGGGGTCACCTACTTCAGCTGACCTGATGGAGCTGGGGGTAGGGCCAAATCAGAAGGGCCCTGTCTGATGAATGCCTACCCCCCGACAATGGAGCTATGAAATCTGAGTCTTATACATGCTCTCCCCGCTTTGCCCATCATATAGGAGGAGCTTTGAGACCGAGACCGGGACTGGGACTCAGTTGACAGATTGCTTTCCTCCTACTCTGGTTCCCAGCAGGAGTCCGCTGTGATCAAGCCAGGTGCTTCCTGTCTCTTGCCTGGGACTTTCCCCCCTCCTCTGTCAGGACCCTGCCCTTCTTCCTGCCCTTGCTTCACACACAATTCAAGAAGCTCTCTGGAGCTGTCTACATTATGCCCTGCATTTCCTGGGCCTGCAGCCCTGGGATTCCTTGGGTATTGATGAGACCTATCCAAAAGATTAAGGATTAGACATCAAGAAGCTGTGGATGAGGGTAGGAGAAAGGAGAGGGCAAGAACAGGAATGACAGTGTTGTCTCCATTTTACAAAAAAAAAGGCAACCGAGGCACACTATAATCTAGGAGGACAAGCAGAGTAGATGCAGCCTGGGCGCGCTGAGCCACTGTGCTCTGCTTCCTCCCAAAACCGGGAAAGGTTTCTTCTGGGCCACAAGGCTGTTTTGAGCCTTCAGGGTGTTGAATCTGTGGGCAGAGAAATAGACCTGGTCCCTGCCCACTGTGAACTCGTCGCTGTAGAGCCGTGGAGCATCAGAGCTGGGCAGGACCACGGAGGTGCCATCCAAAGTGGGACACGGGGAGGTGAAGCGCAGTGCTCATGAAGGGAAGGGGAACACATACTTTTATGCGTGAACAGAAAGAACATGAAACATACAGGCCTGCAGCTCAACGCAGGGCCTTTCACAACCACAGCCAGCACCTGTGACTGTGAATACGTGTGCCGGGCTCGGGGTGCCGCCGCAGGAGCTGCAGAAAGCCCTTGTTCACGGGTCACGGGAAATGAGGGTAGGAAGGGTAGATGCTGACCAAGGGAGCCAGGGCTCTGTCTCCGAGAAAGAATGGGAAGTCCAGCTTGTAGCAGCCAAGCTCCTCTAAGGGAGTGGGAGAGATAAGGCAGAGACACTAGGGGGCGTCACAGAGTGAGCTCAGGGATTCCAGGAGAAACAGGCAGGTGTGATGAGCAGGGATGGCTTCCTGGAAGAGGAGGTATTTGGAATATATTTAGGAAGAATGCATAAGGTATTGATCAGTAGGAGCAGATGGCAAAAGAAAAAGGAATTACTTAGGGGGTTATTACAGATCTCCAAGCGTTCGCTGAGAGCCTTGTATCAGTGAGATTTCCTGGATAAGTTCAAAGGCGAAGTAAAAACCAAGGGCCTGTCCTCAATGTGGCTTAAAATTCAGTGCTCTCCGATGAGAGGAGACCTGGGTACAGTTGAGCTAACTGAGGCCTTTCCTCGGGCTGGGGCACTGCAGCTGGACTCGTGTCTTGAAGGATGAGGAAGAGTGAACCAAAGGACAGGAGAGGGTGCAGCCTGAGACACAGGACCTGGGTGAGATGCAGTGTGGCATGGGCAAGAGTTTCCTCCAACAGGCTGGGAGTTCACGAAGGTGAAGTGTACGATGGAGGCAGCAGAAGAGAATGCTAAAGAGGTAAATAGCCCTCGGGTTGGGCAAGGCCTAACTTAATTTGTTCTTCATCTGAAGCCAAGGGGGAGCCATTGAAGGGTTTTACACAGGACAGTGATATCATTAGATTTGTGCTTTCGAAAGATCATTCTGGCACCTGTGTGGAGAATGGATTTAAGAGGCGCGCGCTGGAGGCAGGGGAGCCAATTAGGAGGTTATTGCCGTAGTCCAGGGGAGCAATGAAGAAGACTTCAACCGAGGAGGTGGGTGTGCAGAGGAAGGGATAAAATCGAGACCTGTTGTGGAGGTGTGTTTGTGAGGTAAGAGAGAGGTGAAAATCCAGAGTGTCAGCTTCCAGTGAGGATGAGGAGGTGGCAGCATCACTGGGCAGGAAGACTAAGGAAAAACAGCTGAGGATGCTCATATCCGAGCAGCCACAAGCCCGTAGAGAACTAGGGGGATGAGTAGAGCCATGTTCACAGCGTTGATGGGCTGAGCTGGTCTTGAGTGATGAAGAGCAATTCCTGGGAAACCCTGAGTGAGGACCGATGGCTTGGGAGTTCAGGTTTCAAGCCTGAACCCAGAGTCTGGAAGGAGGGGTTGAAGGAGAGAGGGGTGCGCCTGTGTGCATCTAGGCCTACATGTAGGATGTGGTTGGAGCAGCGTCCTAGGGATGCTCCTGCGTTCGTGAAGTCCCAGACCACAGTATTGCTCACGCCAGCAACCTTGTAGTGAAGCGGGATCAATCCACCACCACCCCCATGCCAGTGTCCTGCAACGCATCAAGAAAATCAGATAAAAGGCTTAGAGGCTAATAGGAATTCAGGAGAATATTGCCCATTAAACAAGAAGTCACTTGCTTGAGAGCCCACCATGCACTGTAGTACAATGCATTCCGTGCTCAGAGGACCTTTATGATGACAAGGAGAGCCAGGGGTTGGGGGCATGGAGACAGCCCTGGATTGGGAATCCAGAGAAACTGAGTTTCAGAGTGCTTCATCTGGCTTTGCTTTTGACCAGCTCAGCTCTGTGACTTCCAGACATTTGTGTTTCCTCTGGGTTCTCAGCTCCTCACCTGTACAGCAAGAGCAGATTATTAGATCTTGAAAACTGTGCATGTGTTTTTGAGCTCTCTTGAAAGTTCGTGCTCCTGAGGATGCTCTAAGGTAAGACTAGTGCGGTGGTGACCAACCTGTGGCCCAAGCAGCCTGAATGTTGGTGTCCCTGAAAGCTCTCTGCAAGGTTTCCCATCTCTGGTCTCACGGAGGCTTCCCTGGTCTCATTTTCTTTACTCTTAACATCTGTATTCTTGATAACTTGAGAGCAGGAAGTCCTCCTCGGGTCTACCCACACTTGTCTCTGCTTCAGCATAGACCTTTCTGAGAAGAAAGAACATCTGCTCACCGTAGCTCAGAATGAAGGCTCCCTCCTCTTGGTGGTGACTGACAGAGTCGCTGGTCCTGATGCTGGGTGTGGTGGGTGAGTGATAGGAACGCTGCGGGTTGCCCACACTCGGCCTTTGCTCTCCTGCCTCTGCTGCCTGCGCTCGCGCTGCTCTGCCTTCTGACATCAGGTTTCTTCTCTGTGGTCTGTCCCATAGCCAGAGAGGCACGAGAGCCCTGCCTTGGAGCTCCTGCTTCCAGCCTTGGTCCTCCACAGTGACAGCTGCTAAGCTGTTACAAGTGAGAGTTCCTGTTACAAGCTACAGGACGGATATCTATCCATGACAGCGTTGACATTAATGAAGTGGAACAGTGGCTGACATTTTAAGTATCTACTATGTGTCAATACTTAATCCTCATTGAGTATTTAATCCTCACAGTTGTCGGCACTAACCAGTGTGCAATACACAACCACAACACCACCAACACTGCAGGAGCTGTCCCTGAGGGAGGGACAGGGTGTACGGAGACCCACACTGTTGTTATTCCTCCTGCCCTTTCCCTTCTAATTCATTCTCCTTGTTTTTGCTTACTTTTCTTTTGGAAGAGTATGAGAAAGTAAATTTTAAAATTTTTCCATTCAAAGCTGACCTGTGAAAATGATTCCCTACTCTCTTGATCCAGAAAATCCCAAATGTCAAGAAATTCAGATCTTCATGTTTACTTTACTTTAAGGACATCCCTGAAGCCTCCCAGACTATCAAGGCTTATGTATATCTGCAAGGTCACCACGTATCTGAGAGAGGTTACTTTAAAGAAGTGATGTGTAGAGCTGGGGAGATAGCTCAGTGGTGTAAGTGCCTACCTGGCAAGCAAAGGTGCTGAGTTCGATCTCCAGTACTGCAAATAAATAAATAAGTAAAATAAAGAAGCAATATAGGTTGTTCTACTGTTATAGTGGTGGAGCTATAGATGTGTCCAGGCCGAACACAGGGTATGTGACCCAAAAAGTATTAAGTTTTTTGCTGCTCATGCTTAGACAAGAATAACACTGAGCTGTAGGGTTTAGATATAGATTCTTTGATCATTGGACATAGCCAGGTGATCAAAGTACCCAAGATGCATCTCTGTACTCAGAGCTCAGTATCCCATTAACCCACACCTGAGCTCCCCCTGCCACACCAAGATGCTGCCACTGCAAAGCAAAAAACTATTCCCAAACCAAGAGTGGAGTGTGCACTTCCCGAAGAAAGAAGTATCCCAGAGAAACAAAAATTTGTCGGGTGGGCTGGGAGTCGTTGAGACAGGATCTTGCTATGTAGTTCAGGCTGGCCTTGAAGTCACTGTAGCCCCAGCTGGCCCCAAACTTGCAGTGATCCTTTTGCCTCAGCCTCCCCAGTGCTGGGATTACAGGTGTGCACCATCGCTGCCAGCAAAACAGAATTTATGGCATGTGACTGTACTCAGCATAAAATGATGGTAGATAAAAGTTTTTAAAAATCTGTTCAATGGCTGCCTGTCATCTACAGGGTGAAGCCCAAACTCCTTAAAATTGCTGTGAGTGGCTACTGGCTTATGCCTCATTGGGTGGCCACCATACCAAGTACCAAGCTTTGTATGAATGCCTTGCCCTGCCTCCTGCTCACCCCAGCTGAAAACAAGCCCCCCACCCCTTCCCTCAGGTTCCATATTCTCACAATCATTACTTCTGGTTGGCTTCATCTCTTCACATATTTCCTATCCATTTCTCTCTTTTTGCTATCTTACTGTGACATCCTTTCCTTGTCTTAAGGAATGGAGAGGAATGCAGCAGTGTGGCTACTTCCTGCTCTTCCCACTCTTTCCCCAAATCCTGGCAGAGTGATCTCTTGGGCCAGAGAGATAGCTCAGCCGCTTAAAGTGCCTGCCTGATAAGCGCAAGATCCCAATTTCAATCCTGGGTCACACACACACACACACACACACACACACACAGAGGGACAGAGAGAGAGAGAGAGAGAGAGAGAGAGAAGGGTTTATCAAGTGACTATAAAGCACACAGCCATTGATATAATCACTTCTCTGAATAACTATAGTAAAATCCAAACTCTTGGTCCAGGTGTGGCCTCTGCTCCTCCATTGCCTTATCCCCCTCCCTCCCTCTCTTAAACTTTAGCTAATCAGAGTTGCTTAGGGGTGCGGTGGAGCATTCCTGCCTACAGCCTCCTGGGAAGAGCTCCCTGCACCCACCCTCCGCGAGCCTCCCTTGGTGAACACCTCCCCACTTCAAATGTCAGTCTAAGTGATGTCCCTGTGGCAAGCCTTCTTGATCACCAGTCTTTCGTTGTACGTAACCCAAGGTGCCACTTACATGTGCAAGTCAGTCCTCACCCGTGAATTCCTTGAAACCAGGAGGATGAGAACATAGAATGACAAATGCACCTTAAATATGTGTGGATGAATGAATGCATGAATGAATGAATGGCATTCAAGACCTGCCTCAATCTGATCCCAGTCTATGAGTTTCTTATCTTATGTAAACAGTAAAAATATAACACCTTATAATTTCCATGTACAAGTAGCTTGCAAGTACATTTAAGTAGCTATTGCCTTAAATCCTTGCAACCCTCCCCTTCTACAAACACCCAGTGTCCCAGCTGTGCAGGACCACACACTTCCTGCCTTTGCCCCCACCCTGCACCTCTGCCTCACTCCCACATCTGCTTTCTCAAGGCTTATCTCTGTCCCTTGCAAAATGCTCAAATTCACCTTCTTTCTGCATCATTGAAATTAATCATTGTTCTTCTGCACATCAAACCTGGTGATTGGCCTGAGCCCTCCGTTTAGCTGAAGATGCTGCCGAAACCTCAAGAGCAAGGCTGTGTCTCACTAATCCTGTTATCTCTCTGGTGTTCAGCATAAATACTGACACCTAGTAGGGACCCAACTCAGTAGGGCCCTGAGAGTTGATGGGGTCGGAAGATAGGCGAAATCACGAACAGGATTTCTTGCCACCAGGTTGCCTCCTACGCTTACAGTAGGATCATTACCACTATGATTTATTTCTTGATGATCATAAACAGCATGCTGAGCTTGGAGCACTGTGCCAGTGGCCAAGCTGAGCTCACGCAGGGAGCTTCTCATGACACTTGCGCAAAATGGTTCTCTCAGCCCCTTCCCTGCCTTCATATAGCTCGAACCATCCTGAGAGTTGGAAGGCTTCTTCCAGAGCTTCTCTGTAGCCCTCTGACTTTACAAATGAGGACATAGGACCAAGAGAGGCATCTCAACTGTGGTCTCCCTAGCAGTAAATGACAGAGATGGGATTCAGTCACTTTGTCTGATTTTAGGGTTGTGTGCGTGTGTGTGTGGTCCTGAGGGTTGAACCCTGTGCCTTACACATAGGTAGCAAATGTTCTACCAGTGACTGCCCCTGGAGGGAATGGTGGTTTTACTCTTTCTGCTTAAACTCCGTCTTATCAAGTGGCCATTAGAGTTGCTCATATTTTATCTTCACCGGTTCTGTTCAACAAATGTTTCTTTTATGGAGTATCTGCTCCAGCAGACACTTGTGCTAGGGGTGACTGAAACACTAGAGGATGGGGAAGATGGGGGTTCCTGCTTGGGAAGAGTTTGTTGCCTTATTAGGTCTGCAGGTCCTGTGCAACAGGGACACCGCCTTTGTGAGTGTGTTTCAGGTTGTTTCCTTGGGCCTGGGCCAGTTACCACCATCTTACTCTTGATCAGACTTGGGTTGCGAGAGGCTAAGGCACCCCTTGGTTGAACCTAAGACTGATGTGCTCGCGACCCGGCCACCAGAAAGAAGAAATGTAGGTTTGCCTTGCCTGCTGTGGACCCACCTGAGGAAGACAGGAGTGAGGAAGGACACCAAGCTGGGGCACGGGGGCCTCCTCACTTCTCTAGGCTGACATTTGCTGTCATCACCAACAGCTGTTCCCAGTTCAACAGCTCCATTCTCCCTGTTCCCCCCAGGCCTCTTCTTCTTCCTTCTGGAAGAAACACATCTTAAATCTTTTTCTTTTGCAGTTTTTACAGAGCTGGAGATCCAAGAGGGATCAGGTTTGGGGGACCTCAGGTCTTTGCTGAGAACAGCTCTGTGTTGGTTGCTGAGGCTGGCACGACAGCCCCCTCCTCCCTGTGCCCTGGCTGTCCAAGCACCGTCTCGGGAATGCCAACATGCCATTAATTTGTGTGCCTTGCAAATACTTTATTGGCATCTCGTGGTGTTGAAAGTCATGTAATTACGAGCAGAATTTATATGTCGCCAGGCCTGCCTGGGCGCCCTCCCTGAATCTCCTTCCAGGCACTGCAAATATTGAAGGCTGGCTTAGAAAAGAATCAAAGATACCCGCTTTTATTTCTGTGCGCCCTGTAGATAAGGTTTTAATTGAAAATTGGTTCATCTGTTCCCCATGCCTAATTACAAGCTGCCTGCACTGCCAACAGAGCCCACAGACGGGAGCCCAGCACCCTGAAGGAAGGCCGGAAGTCGGGGTCCTGGATGGGGTGGCAGGGACCCTGACAGCTTCCCCTCCTCCCCATCCATCACCTGAGGCCGCAGGTCTCTCAGCCCTGAGCTGCACTGCTGTTGGCAGGCGGGATGCTCTTCATCTCCCTCTTCCCGCCTGCTCAGGGGCTGGTAGCTCTCCAGTGAGGACAGGATGTGGCTTGCAACCTGCTTCCTCCCTTCTGCCCTCCCGAGGACGTGCTCCTCCCACCCCATCCTGCCCACTCCTTTCCTTCCAGCCCAAGTGGGCACAGCCATTTTTGTCAACACCACTGCCTTTATGCTCTGGGTCTCTCCAGAGGCCGCTCAGCTTCATCCAGGGCATTCATTCCCCATCCGACCTGTATACTCCTCTCCAAGAGGCGGCGTAGGAGCAGCGACAGACCTGCCCCTTGTCTGCTCCCTGAGGACTTGCATCTCCTCCACCCTCTGCAGCCCCCGAGGAAGTGCTCAGCAGTATTCTAGGGCTGGGGGAGTGGTTCACTGCCCCTGTGCCTTCTTCCAGGAACCCCTGAAGACTGAACACCCGCTTGCCTTGCTTGGGCAGGGCCCTAGGCAGAAAGGGAGCACTCAGGAGTTGTCCATAGCCTCTGCCCTCAACTGCCCTCTCTCGGCCCCAGCCACACGTCACTGCTGTCACATTTGGCTCCAACAATAATTCCCCTGCCAGAGAGCAGAGCAGGAAGAAGAATTCATTTTCTAGCTCCAGCTGGGCGGCTGTGAAATATGATTTCTAAAGTGTTAATAATGCATCACGTTTAGATAGCACTTTACATCTTCCTGAGCAGCTGGCGGGGCAGGGGGGCTGACGGCCCGGGCTGGGGGCTGGGGGACGTATCTCCTGGTTTCAGCTTTGGACTCCTCATCTGGAACACATGTCTACTCCCCCATGCCTCAGCTCTCTTTCTGAAACCAGGCGGGAATCACTGAGTGTCACTCTTGGGCCAGAATACGGAGGCATCTCCCTTGCCCACTCTTACTTAGCCTCTTCTTCCAAGCCAGCATGTTTCCTTTATTTGTCTTCTAGAAAGCTTCCAGCATGCCTTCATTCACTCATCAAACCCTAACCAAGTGCCTTTTGTACGCCAGGGTCTAGGATGCAGTGATGCTGCTGTCTTTGCGGGTCTGTCACCTCCAGCACTGTAGCCCTCAGTGAAGAGAGTAGAGGGTGGAGTGACAGTGCCGCTCTGTTTTGTTGCTGGGGGTTGGGGGTGGAGGGCTGAGGAATGTTCTTTTCTTTGTAGGCCCCAAGGGTACTTCATCTCACATCTGTGGACCCACATTCTAGGTGACCTCTAGGACCCAATGCTTTGTTTTTTTTGTGATGGGCTCTTAGCCCCTCAGCCTTTAATGCCTTTGACCTTCTAAAGCCTAGAACCTCTTTGAACCCTCTCACTCGTGTATAGGAGCTGTAGGCCTATCTCCTCATTCCTCCCCTGCACTTTCCACAGACCCAGAAAATTCTCCTCAATCCACACCACTGAGCCCTTTCCCACCATCCTTCCGAAGGTCTGGAATTCTGCATTTCCCAGCCTTACAGCCACAGCTCCTGCTTCCAGGGATCCTTCCTGGTAGGTGTCAGGGAAAGAGAAGAGGTATGAAGGTGAGGATGGTTGTCCCGTATTTCCCTAAAGACAGTGTGCTCTTGATCTAGACTGCCAAGGTACTGCTCCTCTTGGAGCAGTTGGAAATGGTATGGAAATTCTGTTTTTGCAAGTAAAATTGTGTTAATTTGTAGGTGACCCGGATTTGTAGTTTCTAGGAGCCCTGTTTCTGCCACCGACAGTGTGTAATGTCTTTGGACCTTAGTGACCTTATCTGAAAAATGAGGCCACTAAAGAGGTGGTCCCCAGGGGGCTCTGTCTAGCCCTCTTTGATGACTCTGCTACTTCAAATAATTCCTTTATGAATTAAGAGGTAGAAAGAAGGACTCCTTTGATAGGCATGTAATTGCCTTCCATTTGCTCTGTCTCCCTAGGGCAAGTTGGGGTGCTTTTTTTGTGGGGGTTCTTCCCTGTGTTGTCATGTCATCAGATAGTTTAGCTGTCTTTAGCCACATCTGTAGCTTCCAGAATGGAAGCTTCCAGAGGACCAGCCCTGGGGTTCTGGGATTCTGTTTGCACTTTTGCTGCCTCATCAGGTGGAAGCTTTGAGCGCCTAAGGAGGAGATGCCTTACCTGCCCTCCGCGCCTCTTGCTTCCTAGGAAGACAATTCCTCCCAAGTTTTCCCAGCGGGTTGTGCTGTGGCTGCTGTTCAGCTGACACCATAGCTGACGAGTTATTAAAAATCCTTCATTATTATTCTATACTGTCTCCCTCCTTCCTCCCTCCCCGCCCTGCCCCAGGTTTCCAAGGCCCATGGCTGTCACTGAGAAATGCCTGGAGGCCCCTCACTAAGAGCAGAGGCAAGCTTTTCCACCCCTCCCTCAAAGTGGACCCCCAGATACTGGCAGCTGGCCAGAGGCAATGTGTCCCACGCGAGATGGGGATTGTGACACCAGGCTTACTGATCCCGCTTTTTAAAGCAGGACTCTGGGAGTTGATGCTGGAGCTTCCAGGCACAAAGGTCTTTATATCAAGAAAGAGTTGAGAGCCAGAAGGGGTTTTCAGTCTCCCTGGAATCTTGGTTAAGGAGACTCCTCTTAAGGTATGCACATTCCAGGCGATATCTGGGCCCCTTGCTGCTTTTATCCCCTGGGGAAAGAGTGACAGGCTAACTCCATCATCCCATTCTGCAGGCTGGGGGTCCAAACTCAGCTCATCCATCACACATCCTGATAATCAGATTTGGCTCTGGCAAGAACAGAACGTAATACTCAGCTCCTCTCCCCAGTGCTGCAGAGACAGCCCTTGCTCCTTGGGGACAGGAGGTGGGGGAGGCCTCTGTCCCTGAGTCCTGTGGCAAATAAGAGGCTAGAACATAGAACAGCTCAGCACCCTGTCCCTGCAGCCTCCCAGTGGGTATGCTATGAAAATTGCTCCCTCATGCAGGAGTTGGGCAAAGAGGGCTTTGGGCAGAAGCCATCAGGCTCTGCCTGCTGGACTAGAAGCCATTCAGTTCCTCTTTTTTTTTTTTTTCCTGCTCTGACTGACCTCTTCAGACCCACACCTAACATACTCACTGCTGTCTCCCAGCATCAGGTCTCTTTGTCCTGAACCTCATAGCCGTGGCCCAGGCCCCCAAACCTCTGTTGTTTCCGGGACCCTGGGGCAGGAGGTAGGACACAGCCCCAGAAAGCTTGGGTGGCCAGTAAGAGAGCATTCATTGTTATGTGGAGAGTGCCGGGGCCTGGGGCTTCAGCTTTTGTCGGGGTTGACTGGTACTCAGTGTGACCCTTGGAGTAGGCAGAAGGGGCCAGGCTGGAAGCGGTGGTCACTAGCAAGGACAGAGGTTCATGTTAGGCCTAGGCTCTTGTTTATTCTCTAAGCACCTGCAGGGTCACAATGGGACATAGGATCCTGTACTTCTGAAAGCTGTGTTCTACTTAAAGTTTGGGGTTAGAGTTATTTTTCTAGTTAGTTGGGGTTAGACTTGGGGTTGGGGTTGGGTTAGTGGTTGCTGTTTGGATTTACAGTTGGAGTGGGAATGAGGGTTAGCGTTTGTGTGGCCAGCAAGCCTGCTGTGGGGCTTCTGTGTAAGTTCTTTCCTCAGAGCTTTGCTGACTCCTTTCCTCTTAAGCGCCTACCCCCGAGCTTGTCAGTGCTGTCTAAGGCTTCCCAGACTTACTGGAATCCGTTTAATGACAGCGACCATCTGCCACCCTCCTAGGGATCAGCCCCTTCTGCTCCTCCTCCACCACCTTCCTAGCAGGAAGTCTACATCCTGCGCTGGGGGGCGGGTCTGAGGCTTCTGTCCTGGCTCACTTTTGTCATCGCAGGGTCTGTGAACTCTGTCCCTCCCTTCTCCATCTCAGGCCTGTAGCTTGTCCTCACCAGGGTGCACCAGTTGGCCCTCCCCACCTCCTTTCCTGCACCTCAGCTCTTCACAGCCCCAGGCTCTCACTTTTCTTTTTCACACTTGTGGAACCCTTCTGTCCTGAGCAGTTTAGTTTAAGTTCTCCCCATTATCTGGGGAGCTGGCCCCTCCTCCCTTCCCCACTTCCCCAAAGCAGCATTGTGTCCCTCCTTTTTTTCCTTTCATCAACTCTCCAGGTGTCCACAGAAGCCCATGCCTCCCTCACTTCCGTCTGCCCTTCCTCCTCTGCGGATCCTTCAGAGCATATCCCCACCCCACCCCTTCAGCTGGCCTCCTCTTGCTCCTGGGACTGGAGGGGTAGAGAGCCCTCCTAAAATCCCCACACTTCCATGGGATACCTGTGGGCTGTGGAGGGATACTGCCACAGGGGGCTGTGGGCCACAGTGGTGTCCCTCTCCTTTCATTCCAGGTAAACCGATGTGGCCCCAAGTCCAAAGTGTAGGGGTGGCAGGATGAAATGCAAGGATTCCAAGAAAAGTTTGAAAGAAAGTTCCAGAACTCTGAGCAAAGGTCAGGGAACTCCTCCCTCTACCTTCCATTTCAAATAATTCTGTACATCAATGCATAGAAGGCTGGGTCCCTTGGTCTGAGAGGCTCCTCCTTCCTCAGCTTTTTCTTGCTCTTGAACCCTTCTGTGCTCTGGTGAGAACTTAGCCCACCCTCCAAAAGCCATCCGTGGAAGACTGAGCTTGATTGGCTCTGATGTCCGGGAGAAAGCACAGGCTGCTTGTTGGAATGCATAACACCTTGTCCCCCTCTCCAGGAGATAATCGAGGGGGAATATTGGCTCATCCAGGAAACGAGGTGCTAAATTTGTTGTGAGATTGGTGTCACAAGCAATCAAAGGGAGCCTCTCCACATGGAGGGCTGGGCTGCTGGATGAGAAATCATTAGGTTAGTGCAGAGACCAAAGACTGCAGAGAAGAGACCTTCCCTCCCTACTCCCCTGGGAGATGGGAACAGGGAGGAAGCAGACAGGGAACACAGGGGAAGGAAGATGCAGGCTGCTTTCTGAAGGGCTGTCCAATACCTGGGGGTCTGTGTCCTGCTTGCCTTGTACGCTGTCAGGTGCCTCTGCAGCTTTCAATGGAGGTTTTTGTTTTTTTTTTTTTTTTTTTTTTTTTTTTTTTTTGAGACAGGGTCTTCCTATGTAGTTTAGGCTGGCCTTGAGCTCACTTTTATAGCCAAAGCTGGTCTTGAACTCACAAGAACTCTCCTGCCTCAGCTTCCCAAGTGGGGGCATTACATTCCTTGCGCCTTGGGGCCTTAATGTAAACCGTCTTCAGTAGCACGGGTGCTCCTGAGACTGGATTGTACTGGCAAAGAACAAAAAATAAACAAGCAGGGTGTGTGTCCTCAAATTGGCAGAGATTTTGGTGAGTAGAAAAGTTGGGAAGGCCAAACCAGAGAGGCTGGTGAGGACTTAGGCCTGAGTGCTGGCCTGGCTTTGGCAGGAGAGAAAGGAAAACCAGTTAACTGCTCTCTGTCTATCCCTTCAGAGAGGTTCCCTGGAGTGGGGGACTTAGAGGATGCGTAGCAGGCTCTGCCTGGGTGTCTGGTCTCAGGGGCAGGGTCTGGCAGGATTGCAGTTGGGTCACTCTCCCTTTTTACTACCTGCTCTTTCATAGAAATAAAGCCACATCTTTGGGGCCCCAAGCACAGCCTAGAGGACAAAATCTTTCTGTGGACTTCTGCCATGGATTTGTAGCTGGTCTTCCCCACCATGTCCCTCATGAATACCTCATAAACTTGTAAAAATGATTAAGATGGCCTGGACCTTCCTGCTCCTTCTCTGCTTTTGGGCCATTTGTGTTCCAGTCAATGTGGAAATTGAGGCAAGTAACCAGAAAACCTAAGAGCAGACCCTGAAGGCCCCGAGTTCCCCATGCGGCTCCCAGGCCTGGCGTCATCCATCCCGAGCCTGCCTCTGGGCCACCCCTCACTTCCACGGGCTGCTGCCTTGTGAATGTCCTTCTGTTGAGACCCTGGTCCTAAGCTGTTAGCAATGGCGCCTCCACTTCCAGGCTTCTCGTTCCTGCAGCAAATTAACATTCCGTGCCCCTTTCACGTGTAGGATGAACCGAGTTAGAGGAATCGATCCCGCAGCCGGTTGGAGCTGCCTTTACTTTAGGCGGGATTGATCCAGATGATCCCAAGTTGGGGCAACTAGAAACACCTTTGCAGAAAATCTTTTTAATGGAGATTAATTGGAAAAGCCTTATAACTAGTATGTGCTGGTTATAAACAGAAAGGGCCCTGTCCTCCCTTTTGACAACTATAGACCAGGACCTGTGTACAGATGAACAGTAACATTGGCAGTTACCTAGCCAGCCGGATGCAGCCTGGGACACGCATACCCCTGCATACACACACTGGGCACGCAGTCTTTCCCTGTGGATTCTTCTCAAGCTCGTCCCCAAACCTTGCCCAGTCGCCTCACAACGCACAGATCTGGGTAGCACAGATCCACCATAGCTCCCACTTTCTTCTTCGTGAATCTCGATCTCTGTCTCTTTATCTGTATCCATTCTCTGAACAGCCCAGAAGTGTTTGGAGGGCAGAGACTGGGGAATGTGCAGAAAGTGTTAAATGTTTAAAGATGTCAGATCTTAGTTTCAGTTTCTTTATGCTCCAGCATCCCAGCCACTTCCAACTGCTCACTGGACTTTCATGTCTCCGTGTCTTGGCTCGCGCTGTTCCCTTTGTCTGAAATGCCCTTCCCCCAGTCCCGTGGCGTGGAACTCCGCCTCCACGCTGAGTCCCAATGCAGTTTGCATCAGTAAATGTGCATCTATTGATTATCCGTTGTGTGTCAAGCAAGGCCGCCGCTGCCCAATGTGAATGAATGGCTGCAGAAAAGGCCTGAGCTAAGAGGTCCGGCAAGGCAGAGGTCTTAGCCCAAGGGAAGAGCGATTTAGAAGTTAGACTTATAACAAGATGCAGTTTATTTGTTCATTCAACAAACTTTCTTTCAGATAGTCCTGTAGCAAGCATCCATCAAGGTTGGAAGACTCACAGGTCCACAACCGTGAGAGTGTTTGGGTGGTAGAGGTCCCCACATCTGTGCCTCCTCCAAGCCCACCCCAGTTTCATCTCTTCAGCCTTGGTCACTGTTGAGTAGCATGAGACTGGTAGAGCTTTTAGCACTTAACTCAGTGATCTCCCCTGGTAGAATGTGATAGCAGAAGGTTCTTGCCATATGCCCAGCACGACCACCCCACCAAGAGAATATCTGGCTTCCTGCACACACCAGCTGGGCTCAACTATTTCTAGAATGGTAGGTTATACTTTCTCAGCTTTATACTGGTGCTGTGTCCCTATCTTGGGGAACATGTTCTTCTCTCATCTACCTTCCTACCAGAAGAATTCCTGCTCATTCCACAGAGCCCCATGTAGGGGTCACTTCTTCGTAACCTGAAGTTACTTTGCTCTGTGTCACTCTATCAGTCTGTGCCACACATCGGTCACACCGTGTTGTCTGGCTATTTGGGGACAGCTCCTGAGTGGCAGAGGTTTGTCATGCTTTGAGTCCAGGATAGTGCCTGGTACACAGTGGCATTCAGTATAGGTTGGTTACATGAATGTGTACGGAATGGAGTCAGCTTGCTCTGTTTTTTACCCTTTAACCATTAATGCAGATAACCTAGCAAACGTTTATTGGGAACCCAGATGTACAAGGCACTGTTGTACGAGTCCTTTTAGGAGATATAATCCAAGATTACATCTATTGTAATCTAGGAATTTACCAGCTAGCCATCTGTAAAAGGAACCAGAGTAAAATTCAGGGTAGCTACAGCCTCAAGCACAGGTCTAATGCCTTACGATTATATCCATGGCCCATCAGGACCTCGTTAAAATTGTATGGTTAATTTTCAAAAGACAGAGGCACTGCCCCTGATTTCACCTTTTGTTCTTTGATCCACTGTTTTCTCTTCAAAGAGGGCTAGGACTGCAGGCGTGCACCACCCCACTTGGCGAAAAGATTGTTTTAAAGACCCCTGCCACGGTCCCCCCATGGGGACCTGTGGCATCTCCTGTCTTCATCTCCATCGCACCCTCCCTGGACTCTTCCCACCAACCCCTCCTTCCTTCTCATTTTTCTCTCCCAGGTGCTCTCATTGCCTTTTTGTTCTCCAGTCTTCTTCTTTGCTTTTAAAATGTCCATCTTTCCATCCTTCCTCAGTTCCTCTCACTGCCAGCTCTTTATTTCTCTTATTCAGGAGAAGCTTTTCCAGGGGGAGATTCTGTGCCCCCTATCTCACGCAGAGCAGAAGCAGCAGGCTTGGGGATGTGCCCTGTCTGTCAGTTGGAAGCTGGGCAGAAGCCACCAGGAATTAAAGGCCTTTTGGTTTTTGACCCACTGTTTTCCCTTCAAAAGCCTCTGATTGGAATTACTTGCTTTCAGCTCCAAGCCCACCTTGACTGAGTGGTCATGGATTAGCAATTTGATAATACAGGGGTGTATGTCCACAAAAAGGAAAATATGTGGGTATAAATAGAATCATAAAGCACCTGAGTTGAAAGGGATGCTAAACGTTACCCCAGCCCTCTGGAGTATTGCTGCTGGGTGGGCACCAGCCCTACCTTGTATACCTCCAGCGATGGGGAGCTCAGTGCTACATGGTGTGAGGTCTGTGGGAATGAAAATAAAAATATCTGTGGTCTAGTTGTTCATGTGTGGCCTGGATTTGTATGGGTTTGCAGCACACCTGCGATATGGCTTCATATGTACATACAGAGTCCATCAAATGAGCCTCACCTACGGGCGCTGGTGGGCAGCCAGACACCAAATGGAGGACGTTTGTCAATGCCCTGGGCCTTCCCTGCTGGCTCACAGACCCAGATGGTCCATCTGGAAGTGCTAGAAAAACCTGCAGAGTCATGTGTGATGAAGAGTTCCAGATTCTGGAAGGAGAGTGGTGCCTACACCTGGAGATGCTGGCTTTTTTTAAGCTTCTTTTGGTGAATGGAAGAAGTGGAAGCCAGCTTTGCGAAAATGAAAAAGCCCATTAGACTTAGAAGCGTAGGAGTGTTTTCAAGAGCACCTGCCTGGCATCAGGGCATCGAGAGGTTTCCTTCTGGCTCTTTCTGGCCCAGGTGAAGGAGCGAAGGCTCTTCTCACCGCAGACCAGCCTTTTCTGGATCTCACAGAGCTGAGGCAAATGTGCTGGAAGCTGCTCCTACATGTGCTAGGCTAGGACCTCTACAGGACCTCCCTCTGCGGCTTCGAGCCCGTCAAGGAAACTCAGAGGTACCATTCTGCCTCCACTCAGGCTGTGCTTTGAAGCCCTGTTCATACAGTGGCAGCTAAGGATATTAAAGCAAGCAGAGCAAAGCTTGTTTTGATTCTGAAACTGCAGGAAGGTGAGGAGTCCATCTGCATGAGGAAGGGGCAAGAAAGATGGAGAAGGAGGAGAAGGGGGAGAGGACTTCTTTCGTTGGTCCCAGCCAAAGGCAAGAAGCAGAAAATGAGGGGTAGCTGACCAAACTCTGTCCTCAGAAACCTGGAGGACAGTGGTGGGAGGAGGCTGAGGGGTGGTGGTGCCAGGACCCGTCTGGGTCTGTGGGACAGGGGAGAACCCGCCTCCTCAATCACCTCAGATCCAGAGCACTTCATTCTCTTCTCCTCTGCACTCCTTGGGTAATCCTTTCAGAAATCCTTCTGTCACCCAAGGATTTCACTCCTTTGACCTAAAAGCTGAAGACCTTGAGAAAAAAAGCCAGAGGCTAGTGATCCCCCAGATTTCTGCCATGGTCCCTCCAGCCCCTCCCCCCCCCATCCTCATCCCCATCTCACCCTCCCTGGAGTCTTCCACCAGCTCCTCCTTCTCATTTTTCTCTCCCAGGTGTTCTCGTTGCCTTTTTGTTCTTGAGCCTTCTTTGCTTTTATATCCATCTTCCCATCCTTCCTCAGCTCCTTTCACTGCCAGCCCTCTATTTCTTATTCAGCAGAAGCTTTTCCAGGGCGAGATTCTGTGCCCCCATCTCACCCAGAACAGAAGCAGCAGGCTTGGGGATGTGCCGTGTCCGTGTCCGTCAGTTGGAAGCTGGGCAGAAGCCACCAGGAATTGACGCCTGCCCAACACCTCCTGGCCTTTGAATGAAGAGTATTAGGCTCCTTTTCACCAAGGCCCTTTCAGCCCTAACCCTTAGGTTCTGTCTCTCATTTAACGTTCTCTCCTCTCTTTTCCCGTCTCTGTATGGTCTGTGGTGTCGTTCACACCACAGCTCCCTTCATCTTCCTGCCATGGTCTAACTTTTAAACCATCTTTTAGCCAGGTGTGGTGGTGTACGCCTGCAGTTCTAGCATTCTGGAAGACTGAGCCAGGAGAACTACAAGTTTGAGCCCAGAGTGGGCAACTTAAGAGACTTATTAAGACCCCCGTCTCAAAATTTAAAAAGGACTGGGAATGCAGTTGAGGGGGGGGGGCTGGGTTCAATCTCTAGTACTGGAAAACAAAACAACAAAAAATCTTGGGCTGGGAAGATGGCTCAGGAGAATAAACCCTTGCCTGGCAAGCACAAGGCCCTGAATTCAATCCCCAGTACTGCCAAACAAACAAACAAACAAACAAAAAACTACAACTCTTCACTTCTCATACTGCAAGATTTCTCTTTATTTTCTTCTCTCTCTACTTGGCTAGGCCTCCTTCCATCCTTTTTGCCTCTGCAGGGTCCCTGACCTGTGTCTCCAAGCCTCCAGGACTGCCAGGGAGGCAGCTGCAGGGGTTGGGTAAGGGTAGGACAGCTCCTCCACCGCCGCCCCGCCCCCCCTTGCAGCCTTCTCTGGCTCTGTCCTATTTTTTTCTCTTTCCTCTGTATGTCTTTTATTCTCCTTCCTCCTAGCCCCTGCTCCCATCCGAGCTAAGTCCTTGCCTGCCACCTGCCTCTCTTCCTGACCTCCTGTCCCTGGCCCACTGAAGCCAGATGGAAATTCAGTTTTTCAGCAGACTCCTGCACCAGGCCTTGCCACCCCCATTCTAAGCTCCTGAGCCTGTCATACCTGCTACCGCCAACCCCACCTGGGCTCACATGGCGTTGTCCTGCCCCACAAACGTTCTCATGGTCCCCTGCCAGGCCGCATTTGCATAGAGCTGTCAGATCAGGTCTGGCCAGGCTGCCTGGGGTTGGCGGCCCAGATGGGGCGGGCAGGAGTGTTTCCAGCTATACCTGCCAGTCTCTCAGTCGGACCTCAAAGTCCCTGTGAGTAGACATAGGCTGGCAGGTGGCGTCCAGGACCCAGGCTGCCCTGTCTACTCCCCAACAAGCGATATAAAGCACTCTGATATGGGCTAATTACGGAGAGAAACAAAGAATGACCTCACTGCTCCTGTGCTAGATTCCCCATCTGGGTCCTCTGCGCTGCCATCTTATTCCTGCACAACCGCAGACCTGCTGCCTTGGAAGAAATGTCAGGATGGGCCCCAGGCACCCAGCTGCCCTCGATGCAAAGAAGACGTGGCTTGGGACTGAGTCTTTGGAGTCTCCTCAAGGCAGGGCCGAGGCCACAGGCCCTCGGTAGAATTGTAGGACATCAGAGTTGGAAATGCCCTTGTGAGCAAAGTTATTCAGCTCCACTTTAAACAGGAGTGACAGGACCCCTGACACTCCACCTGTCCCACCCCCCACCGTTGCCTAGACTCACACTGCTGCTTGGTGACATGGCCAGGACCGGGTGCACCCATGCTTCCAGAGGACTGCGGCCCCTCCTGGCAGGGTGGTGCTGGGCCTCCCCCCGCTGGCCTTTTTCAGGGATGTGCTCCTGCCTGCTTAGTGCATGAGTAATAAATCCAGTGGCCTGTCCCTGTGTGCACCAGGTGGCCCCTATGGTCCACTCATATACAAGGAAACCAGGCCAGACTCCGGCCACTTGAAAATCCCATCTGGGTCCCTGGAAAGAGTAGCCTTTGGCTGTCCTCCGCGTACCCCGGTCCTTAGAGATGGGCATGGAAGTGCTGTGACCAAGCTGACTGGGAAGAGGGAGCGGGACTGGCCCTCTGCCTGTGGCTTGGTTTTCCTAGGACAAGAATAGACTGGAAGGAGATGTGGGTGGAGGCGGGCAGGAGCACGGAGGTGATCGTAGCCCTTGGATACTCGGACATTTGTCTAGGGGCGCAATTTGTCATTTTGGATGCTTTATCTGGTGTTCAGAGCTCCTGACATCCTTCCAGATCTTCTTACAGCGAGTCAGTCGTGTTTTTTGAGCCCTGAAGCCTTACCTGTCAAAGTCCCTAAAGACATTCACATCCAAATTTGTCATTGTTGCACTCTGGCCCAGACTCCAGATATGAGGAAGAATCAACACAGACCTGTCCTGCAGTCAGCTGGGCGAGCACTTTCCCTCCTGGGAGCTTTGGCCCTAAGGGCTTCCACAGGCTGCCCAGGGCTTGTGTCTTTCTCTTCTGTCCTCACTCCTGAACCCTAGCTCAGTAGCATTCTCTCGCTCTCTTTGTCTCCCTCCCCCCATTCTCTCTGTCTGTGTGTGTCTCTCTGTCCTCTGTTTCTCTGTATGTCTCTCTGTCCCCCCATTCTCTCTATCTCTGTCCTCTCCATGTCTCTGTTTCACTCTCTCTGCCCCCTCTCCCCCTGTATGTGTCTCTGTGTCCCTCCTTCCCTCCCTTACCCTCTTCCTTCCTCTTCAGTCAGAAGTGTCCATCTCTCCCTTTCTTCTGTCCATACCCCCTTTGCTGGCCCAGCCCAGAAAATTCAAATCCTCTTTTCTCTGAGAGAATCCTAATGTGAGGAGACTCTCTGGCTGTTGTATTTTTCATAGAGCAGGAAGGGAATAGCTGGGATGGGGGAAGAAGGTCCAGTGGGGGTGGGGGAGAGCAAAGATGTGAGAGCAGAGAGAGGGAGGGAGAGTGGAGTGCGGAGAGATTTAGTTCCATCTGAAAGCTGTCCGTGCGAATCAAAGGCTTCCCTTTGAACCAGCAGCACGATCTGGAGTGGAGAGATCCGGGAC